>CAKAOI010000077.1:60534-80628 GCA_916701655.1 Sebastiscus albofasciatus
TTTCCTGCTTCAGCCTCTGGGCCTCTGGGGCTGAAGCAGGAAAAGCGGGTAGGTGCCGGGACTGAAGCAGGAAGAGAAACGTTATCGCCTCCCGACTGCGGCCGCAGGGAGACACCGGCACCCGGTCGGAGACGATAACGTTTCTCGCTGCGCAGCCCCGTCACTTCACAAGACACGGGAAACCTCTGTGGGTCTGGAGGAGCTACAGCATTTATTTCTGCACAAACGTCCACTGTACATTCACTAGATATTCTTAGAGCTAAACTAACTCTTCTGCAGTGTGGAGCGAGACAGCGAGAACGCGCGCGTTTTGAGTGAAGACAAGCAGAGGAGCGGTCTGAACAGCGTAGGCACATGCGAGCGCGCATATGCGAGCGCGCATGGGATCCCGACCCGGTAGATTTATACGTGTAAAAAGTTACAAACAGTCCCTTTAAGTGCATATTGACCCTTTTATGAATTGGATTTTATTGTATTGTACACAGCACAGCAGAGACTTCAAGGTAGGATGTGCATCATGTTGGGATCCTAGAACTGTGAGGTTATTATTGGATAAAAATGGTTTCAAAAGTGTAATTAATCTCACAGCAATAGAAAAGACACAGTCTGCATAGAAGGGCTGGCTATTAAGTGCATATTGAACCTATTTTTTATGAATGTAAATCAGATATTATTGTCACACATTATTGTACACAGCACAGCACACAGTGATGTTTAGTCTCTGTATTTAACACACCCTGATATTAGGAGCAGTGAGTAGGTATTATACAGCTGCAGTGGGTAGAAATGGAGCATATATGATTTTAAAAAGTTATTTTTATAAAATGGTCACTATATTCTGACAGTAGTGCACGAGACAGGTAATCGGAAAAAAAAATATCTGTGTCCTCCGGTGCTCCTAATGGTATCTGCAAGATTTCACAGACCGGAAGAAAACAACCAATCAGAGTCGAGCTGGAGTCTATGAGCAGCTGTCAATCACTCGCAAACCCCGATCAAACGGTCAAATCAAATATGAATCAATATTCTGTTACTGTAATGCCTATTTCTCCCTCAAATGTTTTCAGAAACATCTTGTAGTGTACTGTTTAGCTGTAAAATGAGAAAGTTTGTGACCCGGCAGCCATGTTGAGAACAGTTGAGGAAATACCAAGCACCGCCCACCAGCTGGAGAAAACTTTCTCATTTTACAGCTAAACAGTACACTACAAGATGTTTCTGACAACATTTGAGGTGATAAACAAGCATTACAGTAACAGAATATTGATTCATATTTGATCAGCGCTGCCTAGTTTGACCATTTGATTGGAGTTTGCGAGTGATCGACAGCTGCCTCTGTTGAATGAACAGCAAATAGGAACGCTCTCTCTGAAATGACTTGTGATTGGCCAAAGTCTCCCGTCACGGGCTAGATTGTTTTAAAGCCTGTAAAAGAAGTCATGAGGAGCTCCAGAAGTCTAGTTTTCTCTCAGAACACTTGAATTACAATATGCTGAAAGGTTATTATAGAATTTTTGCCCAATGAAGCCAAAAGACTCCTGCCTACTGCCACTTTAAAGATAATACATGCCAAGTGGGACCAGTAGCATCTAAGAGAACTTCTCCTACTTTTTAAATAATCAGTGGTAAATTAAAAAAAAACATATTTTCTGTGGTCTGTCAATACTGACATCTATAACACCAGATGCAGATGCTTTGGTCCCACTGTTTAGAACAGAATATCTGAATTTCAGTCTATTTATTATCATGGAATTCTTTCATTTATCACAATAATTGCAGACAGGGTCAGACGCAGTGATTATGCTCTGGCCTTGACTGACTGCTTTGCTTGTCAACAAGCCTCTGGAGCAGCATCCTTCATATTGCATTAGTGTTTAGTCTCTTCTCTAATGCATATGTGAATGCTATACGAAGAAAAACAAGGTAGTTTCTGTCTTTCTTCAATAAACAGATTCCAGCACAACTCACAATTCTGATTGCAGTTTATATAATATTTATGTGTAAATTCAGCTTTTTTTTTTGGAGAATAAATCCTAATAACAGGTGAAGACAGTGTTCCTTTCTTTAAAATGCTGTTTTAGCCAGTCAGCTGAGTCTTAGATCTGAGCTGTAATAATACTCATCTGTTTTTGGAACTGCTTTATTGTCTGTCCCACACTTATCAGCTTTTGTTGCAGCCTAGTCTGCTTTTTCATCATTTCACCTCATAAACCTGGAAAGTTTGCCTGTCACGATCACAAAGGTTTGTTCTTTTGCAAACAGGGATACTTTATTTTTACTTGACTTTTTTCGTCTTTCAAAAGTTCAAAACACACAACAGAGAGGAACTAAATAGAACAGGGCTGTACAACACTTTGCTTATTCTTGACAGTGTTACTATTTCTGTCCACTTTTTTCTACATCGGTTGCCAGCCAAAGTACAAACTGTCTGATTGGATATAGATTATTCTCTCACTAGTGAGAGGCCTTGAATCTGTTTCAGTCAGTGGGGAAATGAAGTGCAAACCCAGACTATCAGGCACTTTATATAAACAATATGATGTAGTATCTAATGTGGGATAAACTATGAATCCTGTCAGAATATCCAAAAGTTCATGGTGATTCATCTTTTTTTGTTATTTTTTTTTTTCATGCTAATTATTTTGGCTAGAAACATCCCAAGCTGTTGCTTTTTAATACTGTCATTCCTTATATGTTCATGCAGTAGAAAAGTTTCTCTTCTAATATCTCAAAAATGTTGGTCTCCAACTTCTACATCAAAAACTTAAAGGGACAGTGTGTAGTATTTGGTGGCATCTAGTGGTGTGGTTGCAGATTGCAACCAATTGAGTATACCCCTCTGCTCACTCCTCCCTTTCCAAGACTGCGGTAACGTGAGCCGCCGAGTGCAAAACTGCGGTAACGCCGTTCTCCTCGCTCAGGGGCCATCTTTACTACAATAGGAGCAACGGCAGTCTCACGTTACCACAGTTTCAGAAGCGTGTTGGAGAACTACGGTGGCCATCAGGTAACGTAAAAACACTGAATGCTCTCTCTACAGCCAGAATTTGGTTTGTCCATTCTGGGCTACTGTAGAAACATGGCGGAGCAACATGGCGGACTCCGTGATGGTATACACTAATTCAGAATCAGATCCCCTGAAATGTTACACACTGTTCCTTTAAATGCAGCTAACTGAACTTTAGCGAAACATGCTATTTTTGTGGTTAGTGTGCATTACAGCACAGCGCGCACATGTGACGGTCTTGCGCCTCTTTCCCCTCAGACCACAATCTGAGCTTAAACTGAGAGCACTTAAAGATCATTAGGAAGACATCCGTAGTAGTAATAATAATAACAACACAGGGGAATTGGAGTCCATTTTCTCCCAGAAGCAATTGGTTTGAGGAAGATTATGTTGTTTTACGCCATCCAAAATGCCTTTTAAGAGCACAATCTATACACAAACTCTCATAATCGACGATCGCAAGGCACATTCACCATTTGTGAAAAGCGATACTTGATTTGACAACGTGATTGATGGTGAAACAAATCCAACAAATGGTGGTAGTCCGTAAACAATGCAAGGTAACTGAAATCAATGGTTGCTTAAAAAGAGATACAGATATTCAAAACAATGCATCATTAATATTCAGTCCGCATTTCACTCACTGTCTAAATCTTTAAATTGTTTATTCGCCTCAGAATTGACTCAAAACCAGAGGAATATACTAAGGCGAGCTTGAGAGACCTTCACTTAAAGACAACCTCTATAGCCACAGAAGGAAGCCTTGCTCTTTATTTTCTTGTAGAAAATGCTGAGGCTGCATTAGTAATGCCTTCAAAATGAGGAAGAACGTCCCATGGGTACAGGCTGGATAGGCTCGCGGCACACAGTCCCCCACATATCTTTGACCTTGCGTGACATTTGATAGCCAGTAGAGGTGACTTTATGGCTGCCAGCCTGGGTGGCTCTGCCTCTGTAGAGTACACAGTGTTGTCATCTCCGATAGCTAATTGTCAGTGAGGTTAAGCTGTCGATTTTCCGTCTGTGTCCTGGTTTTAAAAAGCTTCTCCGCGCCTGTGTCTCTCACCGTCCCCCGCACCTCTGCTGACCTTTTGGGATTGTGCTGATCATCATCCTGGTCAAACGCGCTGAATATTTTATGATGAGCCGATGTCGTCAACAAAATCCTTTCTGTTTTAGGAGCACTCCACTTGAACCAAACGTTTTGTTTGTCCTTTTCTGCAGAATGTGGTGTCCAAGAGCGCCCTTCAGTTCAAGGGGAACTCCCAGCACGACGCCCAGGAATTCCTCCTCTGGTTGCTGGATAGAGTTCATGAAGACCTCAACCATATCATCCACCCTGACATCAGACCTCCCAGGAAGGTAGGCAGTATAGAGTACTCAGCTAAATGACCGGCATAATGTGATTATCTGAACAAGGATTTGATGTTTTGACAGGATGTTGCCCCCTTTTGTGTTTCCTAACTGATCAATACTGTAATAAACTGAATGTTGCGATGCTATAAAATGTACTACTGGTGACTGCCGCTGTTATATAACATGCATTATATTGTATTTATTTGCCAAATAGTGTCTATCTTGTTTTCCCAGCCTCCAGTAGAAGAGGAAAATGCCCCTGAAGGATCTCCACTACCAGCACCTGGCTCTTTTGTACAGGAGTTGTTTCAGGCACAATACAGGTGAAACCTTCATTTGCTGATATATGATTTGGTTTAGTGTACTAACATCTATAAATAATGATTTACGAGCAGCTCACATTAATATTAGCTATCTGACAATCAATGAGGAACATTCATAAATATAATAATAATAATAAAACAAAGTCTATAACGTACTGTATCTTCTATGTCACCTGTCTCACATATGCCAAACATGTAACACACAACTTTGTGATAAAATATTCTAAACTCAAGGTTCACTCACTAGCTTTTTCCAGAGCTTTTGACCATATCCCACAGCTTTCTTCAGATAACAGAACTTGCTCTGGTGTCATTGTGTGACCTAAGTACAG
Organism: Sebastiscus albofasciatus; assembly: GCA_916701655.1. Lineage (NCBI taxonomy): Eukaryota > Metazoa > Chordata > Actinopteri > Perciformes > Sebastidae > Sebastiscus > Sebastiscus albofasciatus. Next base: position 65,553 of record CAKAOI010000077.1, read on the forward strand.
AACTTGAAGTAGATAGATAGATAGATAGATAGATAGATAGATAGATAGATAGATAGATAGATAGATAGATAGATAGATAGTAACTTTATTGATCCCGAGGGAAATTCAAGTTTCCAGCATCACAGTTCCACAGTTCAAAAACATGTCAGTAAAAAGGCAGTAAAAAAGTTAGTAGTGCAAAGTACAAAGTATAAAAACATATACCAGATATAAAAATTGAATTCAATGAAGTGATCGTATTGACAAAAAGAAACGGTGATTGCAAGTAGAACTGCAACGATTAACCAATTAATTGGTTTGAGTAATTTTTAAAGAAAAAAAAAAAGTCAAAATTCTAAAGTTGCTGTTTGGACGGAGGCAGGCTCGCTGTTTCCCCCTGTTTCAAGCCTTTGTGTTAAGCTAAGCTAAGCTGCTGCTTAAATGAGAGTGGTATCATTCATTTCATCCAACTCTCAGCAAGAAAGTGAATAAGCGTATCTCCCAAAACATTGAACTATCCTTTAAAAATGATACACTGACAATATTCCACCTGCACTGTATTATTATTCTCATCATGTCCCTGTGCAGGTCTTCCCTGACCTGCCCTCACTGCCAGAAACAGAGCAACACCTTTGATCCTTTCCTCTGCATCTCACTGCCAATCCCGGTACCTCACACACGGTAAGGTGACTCTGCATCTAGTTTATATGAGTAACACAATATCTATCAGACAGAAGAAAAAAGAAAGTCCCTGCATCGAGACCCAGTCTGAACCCAGCATTAAAAAGAAGTGTCAAACCCAGCCTAGACAAACACCATGAAAGATCTGACAGGAAAAGTTAAAATTAGAAGATGCCGTCTGTCTTTGAAACGTCAGTCCAGCCGCGGTTATGAAACAGCCAATTAATTCCAGTCTGTCTGTGTTGCAGGCCGCTGTACGTGACAGTGGTGTACCAAGGAAAGTGTTCCCACTGCATGAGAGTCGGGGTGGCGGTGCCTCTTTCTGGCACCGTGTCCAGGCTGAGACAAGCTGTGGCCCAAGAGACCAAAATCCCTGCCCAACAGGTGCTGTCTCATTAGACACGTCTTCTTTTTAAGGCCATTAATGTATCACAATTAAGAGGATTAAAGATGGGGTGAGGAAACTGGATGGCGAAGGAGTGTGTTCAGTGAGCTATGAGAATAGTTTGTCTTTTATTTAAGTGGATGGCAAGCAATTTATTATCGGTGCTTTATAAATATATGTGCTGTATTTCAGAACATAAGGCCTGCTTTTGTTCCCCGTCTCTGCACAGATCGTCCTCACTGAAATGTACTTTGACGGCTTTCATCGCTCCTTCTGTGACGACGACGACGACCTTGAGATCATTCAGGAGAGCGACTCCATCTTCGCCTTTGAGACACCTGAGCTATTCAGACCGGAGCAGATCCGCTCCAAGCGAGGCGGTACAACATCCTGTTTGTTCCCCACAAATTAGTTTAGCTCTTAATACACTGGTAGGAGTGGAGATTAGATTAGAAATGGACTAATATCGGAGAAATGCTTTCGTCTGGGAGCTGTTGACCAGCCTGTTGGATTGATTATTATGTATCCTTTTAATTCTTTTTAATTTCATCTTCACATTTTGTGTTTATTACAGGGAGCCCACATGCAAATCTCAACCAGAACAACCTAAAGTATGGCACAGATAATAACAGGATATCCACGCAAATACAAGAGCCGACAACCCCGCCTCAGAGTCCCAATAAGAACAGTGGACAGGCTGAGAAGATTGTCCTGCTGGTGTGTAACAGAGCCTGCGCCGGACAACAAGGACGCAGGTACTGAACAACACTTGTAAAAGTTTCAATGATTATCCCAAAGAAAGCTTTCAAACTGATGTTTTTTTTTATTTTTTTTGTGATTCCTGCAGGTTTGGTAATCCATTTATTCTGTATTTGGAGCGCACAGTGACATGGGATGTACTTCAGAAAGAGATCTTGGAGAAAATGCGACATCTTTTGCGCCCTGGAGTCCTTGTGCAGGTACATACTCATTACATACTTTTTGATGGGAATAATATTTTAAAGAGGACCTATTATGCTTTTGTGCTTTTCCCCTTTACTTTAGTGTGTTATATTGTTTTTTGTGCATGTAAAAGGTGTGCGAAGTTACAAAACCTAAAGTCCACGCCAAAGGGAGTTACTCTCCCCTACAGAAACACTGCTCCTAAACTTCCTGAAATGCCTTGCTTGAAGTCCCGCCTTCTTCTTCTGTAACCTGGTGATGTCACCAAGTAACACATTTGCATTAGGGATGTCAAGTTGATGCCAAAATTCAGAAAACGTGATGTTACTCGTTTTTCCGTTAGGGCTTGAGACTAACGGCGTCCTGTCATCCCGAGGACGATAGAAAATGTGTTTGGGACGCAGTAAACTCACTATCGAATCGTCCACGGGACACGGTCTTTTTTTTTTTCCTTGCTACATTGTGATCAACAAATGTTGATGTGAATTTGGCAGGACGAGGGCTATAACGTTAGCTGTTAGCTTTGTGTAGGACTGTGCTGCTTACCGGCTAGTAACTGCTAACGTTAACTAGCTCTAGTCATCTCGGGAGGTGCCATTGATTTACATCATGATGTATTCAGGCTCTATTCAGTAAAGTGAGCATTAGGTGAAGAGAAATTCTAACGTTGTAATGATGTGTTCAAATGTAATCTTGTAAAATGTAGTTTTGTTGAGAAACTTGAATAAATCCAGTTGTTTGAAGGAGATGTTTTCACAGCAATATAAAATAAATAATAGAGAGGGAATTATGACCTGTTTAACTTCCTAACAAAAACCAGTATGCAAACAGTAACAAAGGAGTGTATGTTGAAGTGTATGGGATTTATTTTACTTTTGTTTTTTACTGTCGAACTGAATTGGTATCAAGTATCGTGGAATTTCACAGGTATTGGTATTGACTACTGCATTTCTTGTATCATGACATCCCTAATTTGCATAATACCTGCCTAGCCGCTAGTTTGGCACGCCCTCAAACAAAGCTAGTTAGAGTGGAGCTGGAGCGGAGTCTGAAGAGTTTGGTTCGGTTGACCAATCACAACACAGTGGGCCAGCTGACCAATCAGAGCAGACTGGGCTTTTCGGTAGGAGCAGGGCAGGAGCTCAAACAGAGCGTTTCAGACTGAGGGTGAAAATAGGTGTTTTTTTTAACATTAAAGCATGTAAACATGTTCTCGTAGAAACCCAAAATGCAAGTATATACCTGAAAATAAGCATAATAGTTCCTCTTTAATTATGTTCATGTGTTATGTTTGTTAATGTCTCATCCTTGATGGTCTGTAGGTAGGGCCCTTCACTCTGCGTGTGGTAGGAGTGGTTGGAATCACATATCTCTTGCCTCAGGAGGAGCAGCCGCTCTGCCATCCCTCTGTGGAGAGGTAATGTCACCTACCGCCACCAGGGGGGAGTGTTACAGCACTTGAATAGTCATTATATAAAACCTGCAGTGAGTTCAATCCACTTGAAGTTGATTGAAGAGCTACAGTATGTAGGCCGACTCTTCAGCGGTATATTGATGTTAAAATATCTCCTTAGATTAATGATAGCTCCTCTGGCGTTATAGATGTTCTTCTAAGGATGTGTCGACCTCTGTGGTTGATGCATGGAGTTTTAAAAATGAGGGGAATGAGAAAAAATGACATTTGATTCACTGCTGCCACATGAAAACAAACAAACAAGTAGAAAATAAACCCCTGACTTCATTTAAGTTTGGTTTATGTAGTGCTTGTTTACACTATATTGGGTATCAGCTAAATAACTAAGATGAAAAATATAATGTGCAGTTTTCTTCATCTAATTTTCAACAGGGCATTCAAGTCTTGCGGTCCCGGAGGGCCACCTCACGTCAAAATTGTTGTCGAATGGGACAAGGAGACGAAAGACTAGTAAGTGAGATCTGAAGCAACAATAACACGCACTTTATTAGTAGATGTCTTTTGAAGTCTCCGTGTGATCCCTCTGTGACTTGTGCCGTGTTACGCCCGCAGTCTGTTCAAAAGAACCGAGGATGAATACATCCCAGATGCTGAGAGCGTGCGTCAAGTAAAGGAGCAGCACCTGCAGCCTCAGACCTGCTCGCTTGCCCAGTGCTTTCAACTCTACACCAAAGAGGAACAGGTAGGCTGAGACGTGGTGTCATGTAGCCCGCAGTAGTGCTGATAATATCAATAATAAGTGTTTTATTCTTTGCTGCATACTAAATTTCAGTGACAGTCTCTATGAAAATGCTGGTTCGAGTGAATAAGGGATGAGTTGTTGGGTTATATTTCTAATCATTTGAGCTCAGTGGTGATGTGGTCAGACAAGTGACAATGACAAACACTAGATGGCAGTACAATTACACTTTTTTTACCACCATTTTTTTTGGTATATTATTTAGAGCTGACCCGAATGCTTAGAAACTTTGAAATTATTCAACCTCCAAATCAGTATTTTTTAATATATATACAAGTATGTAATAATAAAGTATAGTTTGTTGTGAGTAGAGGTGCGTGTCTGTACAGTGGTACGGCAGTGGCACTGTCCCAAAGCTTTGAATACCTTAGAATATTTCTCACCAAAGCTTCAAAGCCCAAAAAATGGTATTCAGGACACCTGTAATATGTAATATATGTTTACAAAATGTTTAAAAAATGGCATCAATTCATACCTTTATTATACAGAAAACATAAGTTAATAGGTAAAAACTCTAGAATTCTGGCTTGTGCTTCAAGTTGCACTTTACATCCATTTCTATCCAAAATGTCAGCATTTTATCCTGTTAGACATTTGTGTAAAACTGTTATACAAATAATTAGTATATGAATTCTTTAGTTATGGCCAAAAACGTGTTTTAAAAGGTCACAGTGACTTTGACCTCCAAATTCTGATCAGTTGTGGGTGTTTGTGCCAGATTTGAAGAAATTCCCTCCAGAAGTTTTTGAGATATCATGAGAATGGGAGAGATGTGAGGTCACAGTGACCTTGTTCTTTGACCTTTGATCTCTAAAATCGAATCAATTTATCCTTGAGTCCAAGTGGACATTAATGCCAAATTTGAAGAAATTATCTCAAGGCGTTCCTGAGATATCGCGTTCACGAAAATGGGACGGACGGATGGGCAACTCAAAAACATAATGCCTCCCGCTACAGCTATTGCTGGTGCGGAGGCATAAAAAACAAAACAATATAACACAAATGAGTGTTTAATTTCTCTTTAATAACAGATTTTTCTTCACATTCATTTCAGCTCGCTCCTGATGATGCGTGGCGTTGTCCACACTGTAAGCAGCTCCAGCAGGGCAGCATCAAACTCAGTCTGTGGACCCTGCCGGACATCCTCATCCTCCACCTGAAACGCTTCAGACAGGTATTCAAATAGACATTTTGTAAATACAGGTGCCAAAATGCTCAGATTTCCAAAAGAAAGAAATATATAAATGAGAGGGATATTTTCATATTACTGTGTGGGAACTTATAGATCAACTTGCTGTTAAATTAACTACCATAAATGTGTTGCTAATTTCAGGACGGGGATCGACGGATGAAGATGCAGAACATGGTGAAGTTCCCGCTCACGGGCATGGACATGGCGCCCCATATGGTAAAGAGGAGCCAGAGCAGCTGGAGTCTCCCCTCCCACTGGTCACCATGGAGACGGCCTTATGGGATGGGCCGTGACCCGGAGGACTACCTTTACGACCTGTACGCAGTGTGTAACCATCATGGGACCATGCAGGGAGGACATTACACAGGTAACCAAGCAACAATAACAACAACCTTTCTCTTCTTTTCATAAAAGGTGTGCCATATATTTATAATATTTTCTTGTCTTGTAGCTCACTGTAAGAACTCCATAGATGGACAGTGGTATTGCTTTGATGACAGCGATGTTCAGCCTATATCTGAAGATGAGGTCTGCAAGCAGACTGGCTACATCTTGTTTTATCAAAGACGTGCCACAATTCCCTCTTGGTCTGCCAACAGTTCTGTGGGAGGTAATCTTTATTGATATCAGCTTGTACAATGTACATGTTTGAATATATTATACGTTCAATTGCTGTGTGTTTGGAACTTTAGGATCCACCAGTTCCTCTTTGTGTGAGCACTGGATCAGTCGGTTGATGGGCAGCCGTCCACCCAGCCAAGCTTCATCCGGTTCCTCCAGACGCACCTCACTGGCCTCCCTCTCTGAGTCGGCTGAGTTTGCTGCTGAACGGAGCGAGGATGATGGTGATATAGACTCATCCAAATACACACAATTTTAAAGGTGAGAAATGTGAATATTTTCTTAAAGAATCTTATATTGATGCGTATCTTTCTACCACACAGGCTTATCGAGTCGACCGGCGGTGAGAGGCATGCAAAGACAAACATTCTCCTCCAGATCTTCCATCGCCAGCCCGCTGGTGCTCAGTGAAAATGGCACTAAACCATCCTGGTCCCACTCCGCTAAGCTCCAACTCCGCTCCAACTCTCCCTCGCGCTTCTCCCTGGAATCCCACTCCTCCTCCCCGACGCTGGAGAGGATAGGAGAGGTGGTCGACACCAAGCTGTCACCGAAGCCGGACAGAGCGTCGGGAGGCAAGTCGGCCCTTGCGGCTTTGGATAGTAACGCAGGCAGTAAGAGGCTGATAGAGCAGGTTCACTCCAAGGCTGTGGCACAAGCGGAGCAGAGGAGCTCCACCCAGGCTGGGGACAACAACAATGCAGTCACCGCTGCTGAACAGGTCAGCCCTCGACACGGGGCGGCTGCAAAGGACCCGAAACAAAGAAACGGGGCCGCAGATAGCGGCGGTGTTAAAAGGACCTCAGCGAGTCCAAAGAAGCGTCCTGCCACCTCCTCAACGTCCTCCAGCTCTCTGTCTCCTGCATCCCCCGCTGTCGACAAGTTACCGTCTCGAACGCAGACCAAGAGTGCAGCGTCAGCATCATCCCCCAAGGACAAAAGCGACGGACCGCCTAAAACCAGCAAGGCTGGCTCCTCAAGAACAGCAACCCCCTCCAAGAAAGGGTCATCACAAACCCCGGAGGTGTTACATCCTGACTCTGCCCAGCAGAGGAAGAGTGGTTCTCCGGGATCACAAAGCTCGCACCCTCAAAGGAGGACGTCACCCAGAGGGGGAGGCGAGAAAAGCTCAGCTTCAGCAAGGACTAAAGCAGCAGACAGGAGCACTAGCCGCGAATCCTCACGGACTAACGCAGTCTCAGAGAAGAAGGTCAACCACGGAGGGCCTCCCTCCAGGTCGAGTGGTGCGAGTAAGGCGGAGGGCAGGCCGGGCCGAGCTGCGGAGAACAGGGCAGCGGGTCGGAGCTCGAGCAGTAGCTCCTCAATGGCTAGTCTCCGATCCTCGAGCGTGGGTGTTTCCTCAGCGAGCGCGGCCCCGCCGCCATCAAGGGGACCTCGAAGGAACAGTAAGACAGAGGACAAAGGTTTATCCTTCTTCAAAACCGCTCTGAGGCCCAAAGACACTCGTAAGTCAGCCGAGGGCGGGAAAGCAGAGGCTAAAGCGAGTCCAGAGGACGGTGGCGGGGACGCAGCTAAAGAGGGAATCCCACACGGAGCGAGCAAGAAAGCCCAGAATGCGGCTCCCGAGGCCCAGACTAACGGGACCACAGCCAAAGACAAGGAGTCCTCTAAGGCGTCCGCCGCAGCTAAGCACTCACTGCTGCCCTCCACAAAGTCCAAGCTCTCCGGAGCAGAAACGACCACCCAGTCCTCCGCCAACGCAAAAGACCCTTCGAAGAAAGAGCCTGCTAAAAAGACAATGCAGTCCAGGAAGATCCCCATCAGCTCTACACAAACTAGCCAGAGGGCCAAGTGACATTATTTAAAAAGGCCCGATAACAATCTCTCTAGTGCAGCTCTGAGGTGTTTTAACCATTGACAAACATCTTTAAAGCACCTGTAGCTTTTCAGTGGTTACTGAATACCAGCTGCCATACCGGACACTCAACTGTCCCCGTTGTTAAATAGTTATTTAGGAATGGATTTTAACGAAGCACTTTGTATGGATTGCATTGATTTTGAGGAAATATTATACCGTATTGTAAATAAGCATGGACTGCACATGTAATGAAATTATTGCCTTGTTCTGTCTGTAGCATAGTTGGGAGAAGTGCATCTCAGTAGGAGGAGGTGAAAATAAAAGTGACTTTGCACAAGATGGAAAGATATAATGGTGGAAAGAAACTTTTGAGATACACGGACTACTCAAGTCACCAAAGCAAGTTTACTGGCAATTTTTAACATGCTGATGCAGTGAAACACTGAATTATTTCCAAAAATCTTTATGTACACTTAGCTCTCTGTCAATATTGAGAGCGTCAAGAAACATCAGTGCCTCAGATAATCAAAGTATTTAATCTGAATTGTATAACTGCAGGTGTTGGTAAATTTATAACTCGATTTTAATATTTATTAAACACTGAAAATGTAATTTCAAGTCAAACACGATTAAGCCTATTTAACCTGAACCGCTGTTTACATATGCTCCTCGATGTAGTCATTGTGCAACAGCCTTTAAGAAGTATTTTTGTGCAGCCAGAATCGAGACGAGAGGCCCGATGAGGGGGGGGAAAGTGCAGGAATGAAGCATGTGTCGTTGGTGTTAAATGTCTGGAGACGTCGGTTTGTAATGGTTCTTAAATGTTTTGTGTTTTATTTACCAGTAAATGATCCCTCAGACAAACCTCCAACCCCGTCACCACCGCTGCCCTCCAGCTGCTGATGCCAACACTTAAACCGCGGCGCCCATGTTCCTCGTGGCGATCAGCCCCTTCAGACTGCCAGACATCTACAAACATTCCTCTCAGATGAACACAGGGTTAATGTAAAAAGAAAAAAAAAAAAAAAAAAAGCTACTATCCGCACACACATTAAAAGACAGATGTGTTGCCTTCATTTGAAAACACCATACATGTACATATAGAGCATTATGGTATGTTTGAGTAAGTCTGTCTTCACGTGTGACATCACAGCTTGTGCACATCTTTAGCTTGCATCGCCGAGTAGATCAACACCGAGCGCACCGACTGAGAAAAGCGATCACCCATTCATGAAGTATACGACAGTTGTTGCATGACAAATTGCTTATGCATGCACTTAACTATGCAAGCAGACTCTTGCTAATTGCCCACACTGAGTATGTAGAAGTGCTACTCTTGGATGTGTATATATTTCTAACTGTATATTTTTCCAAAATGCCAGCATCGGAGAGCATGTTAAGGCATCCTTTATTAAAGCTTTGTTTGCACATTTCTTCAAAGTAATAGACATTTTTGTATGAATGATAAGTATTGCTCATTCACCCTCTCAAAGTAAATCAACTCACTTGCAAATTAATGTTTTCTGTATTGTATTCATTTGTCTCACGTTTTTCCTCACAATTACCTACTTTTAGTGACTTTTAACAGGAGAGTAATAGCAACAAAACGATGCTGCAGTTCACAAGATTTATAGTTAGAACCCTTACCAAACATTAAAGAGGACTTATTATACTTATTTTCGGGTTCATACTTGTATTTTGGATTTCTACTAGAACATGTTTACATGCTTTAATGTTCAAAAAACACTTTATTTTTCTCATACCAGCTGTGCTGTAACACCTCTTTTCCCCCTCCGTCTGAAACACTCTGATTGAGCCCCTCCCCCCCAAAAAAAAGATCTGATCTCTGATTGGTCAGCTGGCCCACTCTGTTGTAATTGGTCAACTGAACCAAACTCTTTGGACTCCACTCCAGCTCCGCTCTAACTATCTTTGTTTGAGGGCGTGCCAAACTAGCTGCTAGGCAGGTATTATGCAAATGTGTTGCTTGGTGACATCACCACGTTACAGAGGAAAAGGCGGGACTTTCATGCGAGGCGTTTCATGCAGTTCAGAAGCAGTGTTTCTGTGGCGGAGAGTAACTCCCTTTGGCTTGGACTTTTTGTTTCTTTGCAGACCTTTTACATGCACAACAAACATAATCCAATAAAGGAAAGGGAAAAAGCACAAAAGTATAAAAGGTTCTCTTTAAAATGGCACTGGTTCAAAGACGGTAGTGTTTTATACAAGAACTAACGACCGGCTTATTGTCTGCTTCTAAATGTATAAACATTTTGACAGGTTAGGCCGGGACCATTCAAGACAACACTCAGCCTTTATAACCTCGCTGTCTTCTGCTTTTGTCTGAAGATCCAAAAAAAAGTAATAATGTGCAGTATATTCACTAATATTTTATATTGTTTCTAATTCAATTATTGTATGATCAAACCTCAAAGCTGTCTCAAAAAACATACAACAAATGTACATTTTTCACTGTGAAATATTGATTTTGTAACAGGAGTCCCACCCAAATACAAATGTAATAATGACACTTGTAATAATATACATCAGAATTATAGATTGACTGAATGTCAGTGTCACAGTCGAGGAGGCGTGTTCATCAGTAACCCATTTTACTTTCTGGTGCAGAATAAAATAAAAGTACTATCTTTAGTGCCTGGTGGCTACAGTGTGTTGATACTGTGCTATTACATATAACACATGCAGTATATAAACTGACATATGTGTGTCACAATAACATTAATGTTGAATGAAAGGGATGTATAATTATAATGAGATGCTGCGAGGAATGATTTATTTTCACAAATGCATGATAATGATTTTTATTTTTCCATTCATATTCTGTGATATAATGTAATATTTGACGATGTACTGGGTTCATCTTTTTTGGGGCAGTTGCAGTGTGTGTTAGCATTGATTTAACAATGCTAAATAAAAATAAAATCATGCCATTGAGTAACATTTTGTTGACATCTGTAGCTTTGGATGATTTGTTTAAGATGTGCAGGTTTATCTTCCTTTTACAATTCTCATTTTGTCCACTGAGGGGAGCTCAGCGTTGGCATAAAAAACCTCAGTAGACACCAAAATAATGAGTGAGGGAAATAAAGCAACACTAAGCGTGAATTTGTCCCCGAGAAATGCCCTTCAATTTCAACTAGTGGGATCACTAAGATAAATAGTATACTGTCAAAGCCAATGCTGTCAGCGAGGGAGATGATATGCTATTAAACTACAGCACCATCATTTATTTAGAGCTGATCCAATTGTGGTTTTATTAGTTTGGCCCAAGGCTGGGCATATTAAGAGTTAATGCTACCTCTTTGTCTTTCTATTCTTGTAATTTTGTATAACAGTCATCAGTTTTGGGAATTTCATTTTCACCCCTCTCTCACTTCTCACCTCTTGAGCAGTCTGAGAAGTGATGAAATTTTTAAAAATGGCCTGTGGTGCGATGGGGGCTGCAACATGCTTCTCCTCGTGGAAGTGCTCTGCGTCGTCGCATCAGAAATGGACATTTTGTCTCGTATTCTACAGAAAAAGTGTGAGGTTACTCAATTAATATGCATGTATGAATGTAATTAGAAAACTCACAGACTGCAACCCGGCGCAAGATCATTCTGTAAAGGAGCCAGCTTCCTCTGGTGCTGAAATCAATAATCATTTGCCAATTGTATCAGTTCCAAGAGAGCATCATTAGCAAGACCTCAGTGGAAAATTCAGCAACTTTTATCTGAATTTAACTCGCAAACCGTGACATTACCCTTCTTGACTCCTAAGCATAATGCATCATGCTGAATTGGTTTGCATGTTTTTGCTTTTGCCATGTGCTTGATGGATTCTAGAGAGGCAATCTAATCTTATTGATCAATCCAATCTTGGTATCTCCTGTGGCCAAATTCAATCCTTAGTGCTGCTGCCTGCAAGGTCTCCATTTTGAGACACTCAGTCCCTGGATGGAAGGAGACGACGAGCAGGACCTTCGTGATTAGCTTTCACGTTTTCACTGCTGTTTCATGCAATGACTGCTGGGGTGAAGGCAACGCACAGAGGGTGGCCACAATGTCAAAACACCACTATAGTATAACACGTATGCAATATAATCCTATTCAATAGTGCTGCAACACTGCGAACCTCACAATTATGCAACAAACTGTTTTAGTTTCACCCTTTTCCTTCACCCATGTTTGTGGTGACTTTGTATGACATTGTTTTATATTAAAATAATAACATAATGTAATGCTATATGTATATCTCGCATACTTTGGTGCAATACATACACCAACCTACAGTACAGCCAAAAACTATCATGGAGTTGAATTATTAATCTCGACTGTATGCATTCTGCAGCGCTATTGAACTGTACTGCATTAAATTTTTATAATATTGTGTCAACCCTCTGGTATCTATATGTTTTTACTGAAAAACCCAACGGAGTCTGGGACATTAAAATAGCTGACAAAAAAAAAAAGCAAAAAGATGTGAGACTAACAGACGAAGTGGAAAACTTTACAGGTAGTAGCAGCTGAGTTGACGATATTGGTGACGCTGGTATTTATAACTCATCAGAGAACCTTCTGAAGTGGTTTTACAGCAAATAAATCCTTTTAAGTAGTTTCATAACTCTCAGCTTTTCTTAGAACAAATGCATAAGAATCTGCCAATATGTTGAGATGCTGTCATTCATCCAGTTTCATTCAATCATTTTCTTAAAAGGAGAAAGTTTTAAATGACAGTATCTCAGAGCAAGAAGAACTAGCACATTCATTCTCTTACAAATGAAAGATTCATAAGCAGTCAAATTAAACACTTTACTTGGTCTGGTATGACAACACATCGTCACATACTCGCACTGTCAGACCCCTCGGTGTCACTTTTCAGTCGCAGTAAACACGTGCTTAATGTTGTGAATTAAACTAAAACACTTGCTTAGGTTCAGGCAACAAAACCACTTAGTTAGGTTTAGGAAAAAAAACATGGTAGGGCTTAAGATTACTAAGTTTTTACAGTGAAAATGTGACTTGACATTGAACATGGCACACAAACGATCAGCTGATTGTAAAGTGAAACCGAAACGTAATACACCGGACACGAACAGTGGTCTGATGAAAGCCTTGTGTCTGTTGGACCCATCCACCTCTCCTCCCGTCTGCCCTATAATGTGTCTCTTTCACTCTTTAAGCTACGTCACCACACTCCCGGAGTGCTTCCTGTTGCCGCCAATGGGTTTACATTGTAGTTAATGGAAGCTGTACGTTTCATACCGACGGTAATAGTAAACTCATATTTAGACGTAGGCTATAGAGTGCTACAGGAATGAGTCCCAAAACCTGGAAATGAGTTAGCATTTTAGCACTTCCAGTTCGCTCATCTTGAAGTCAATGGGTTTTTTTTAGAGGGTTTTTGGTTATATATTTGAAATAAGGTCTGTGGTTAACACAAGCTTGTGAATTTTGAAGCTTTTACATGTCTTAAAAAAGGCGATTGCTAACAAGTGACTGAATGAGACTACGAAACGTCATAACGCTGACATGTCCGCCTTTACAGCCTCGTTGTTTATACTTGCGCTGATGTGACCGTGGTGTAGTTTGTTTATAGCTTAACGTTAGCTTTTTACTTCTGCAGATTGCATTTACGCTACACAAATCATAAAAGTGGTGTTCATTTGTGAAGATTATCTTGCTGAACGATACATGTATGTATCAGAAACTTGTGTTTGCCACCGAGCTTATTTTCTGATATAATCCAAAACCCAATGGAAAAATCCCATTGGCTTTTTGTCGAGGGAACCCGGGGCGATGCTAACTTCCTGGTTCCTACAAATGGACGAATGGATGTTTCAGAAAGAAGCCATTTGAGCATCCAAAAACCTGTTTTTTTGTTGTTGTCTTCTTCAGCAGTTGCGGTTCAGTTGCTCGCTGTCCAGCTGCTATTTCTAGTTACCTTAGAGTGTATGAGTCTCCCTGTCCACTTAAGTGCACTGGAGAAACTAAAATAAAACAGAAAAAACCCCTCATAAATAGCTTCCTTCGGGGTCTCCAGATTATTTTCATTACATTTCATTTTCCTCTGGTTGGTCCACTCTCAGAGTTGGAGAATATTATTCAGAAAATTTACCAAATTTCTCTCAATATTTCGTAGGCCTATAGAGAATTTTCAAGCAATAACATACACATAACAAAATGTATTCTACATGTGACCTTTTTTTTTTTTCTCTCAGCCGAATTAAAACAAATTCAATTATTCACTTGTTTCAGGAGCGAGCATGTCAATTATTTCTCTTCTCTTGAGTCCAGTGATGCAGTACTTTAGTTCCCTTTTAATTGGAGATGAAATATCTAGTGAGCCTTGAGTGCAGTCGGAGAGAGAGCTGCTCTTTAGGCAATGCAATATACATGACGTGTCATGTGGGACATGCACGGTTGAATTACGTAACCCCGGGTGGTGCCTTGAAAACAACTTTAACACCCAAAGAGACTGTGTGGTTGTTTGTGGACCAGAGGCAACTCCCATATTAGCGCATAGTAGTCCTCGGAGTGAATTTCAGGAGGCATTTGTAGTCACAAAAGCCTTTTTTCATCATTCGGGATACAACCACAAACTCGCAGCTTAACTTTAGTGTGTTGATTAATTAATTCACTGACATTTTAAGGAACTAAGTGCTGTTTCTGCTTAAGATAGCAGAGGATATACTTACAATGCCTGAGACCCAGCAGCCATATTCCTCCCACTCGTCATTTCTCCAATACATAATGCACAGTAGCTGGAATCCCAAGGCCTTGCCAATACAGAGGACTCATCAGGATGCTAGAGAGCAAGGTGTGAAGTGTCAAAGTTGGACACACAGCCAGCGCACGTCTGCCACGCTTCCTCTGACACTCATCCTACACCATTGGCTGCGCGAGGAGTGATTGACTGCGAGGTTGATTATGCTTCTTCCAGCCAGGTGGTTGGCAGACAGACAGACGCGTATCACCAGATTGCTGCATCAGCCAAAGTGTGAGGCCACAGTTTCTGGCATCAGTGTGTCTGGACGAACATCACAGGAATAATAAAAAGATGCAGGGATGTCAATCATCACCCAAAATGTTTTTTTTTTCTTTTTCTCCCCATTTTGTTGGCAGCAGTCTCTCCATCTTGTATCTTGTATCATTAGAGGATTTTGCCTTTTGAGCAATGCTGAGATGGAAGACAGGCAAGGCTGCATGGGTAAAAAAAAAACTAAAAAAAAAAAAACTCGAGGA
>CAKAOI010000077.1:80742-94314 GCA_916701655.1 Sebastiscus albofasciatus
GGCCCCCCCCCGTCTTTGATGTTGTGGAGTTTCACGGAGGCAAATAACACACTTTGATATTTCATAAGCCATCTCTGCTCAAAAAAACACACACAAACATCTGCACACACACTCTGTCAAAGATGAGGTTTTGAATTACCACTGGGCTGAAAGATTTGCAGTTATTTTAGCCGCAGATATTTGTCTTATTTTCTGAAACCGGTGAGTGAATATCTGTCCCGTTTGATTTTGGGAGGAAGATAAATCAGTGTTTGGATGAACATAAAAGGTAATGTATTCATAAAAGCTGTGATGAGTGCAGCTGTCTCCAGCATCTGACATCCAATCTGAGACAAGCCGCCCGGGGAGGTTGGACCATCCTCCGCTGTGTGAGTGTGAGTGTGCATGTGTGCATTGATGTTTACGGGCACAACAAAGAATTTATTGTCTGATAGAGTATAATTTAAATTTCTGTGAAGGAAAGCACTGCAAGATTATTTCTATGAGTCCTAAAGATGATCTTATATTTCCTTCATAACTTAGATTGACTATTAGGCACATTGATAGTTAATGGCATATCAATATTTGAATGAATCTGCAATTTTCCATAGGGTTGATCATTAAAGATGGCCAGTCAATCAAGATATTAGTAGATTAATGAATGTAGACCTATCGATATCAAATGTTGCTTTAATATATGCTATTTATTTTATATATTGGTGTGCATAAAAATCCTGCATAATATCATTTCAAAGGTGCTAAATATGAGATTGGGAGCACTTCTATTGAGCCGGCGGCTCATAGCTAACGGTGCTAACACCGGGGGAGAACTGCTCAGGTAAACATTACTCCTCTATATCTCAAATAGTTGTTAGCTGTTATATTAATGCTTTGGTTATCGTACCGAGCACCTTTAAGGTGGTACATTTAAAATCACTGATGCTTATAATTCAACCGTAGAACAAATACAAATCTTCTACTGATCAGAAATTGTTTTAAATGTAGTCTTTCTCACCAAATTTTGGTACCAATTCCAACAAAACTTCCCATTTCAAATTGAATTACTATGCCGTACGACAATTTGTCTTAAAGGTACAGTGTGTAGGATTTGGTGACATCTAGCGGTGTGGTTGCAGATTGCAACCAACTGAGCACCCCTCTGCTCACTCCTCGCTTTCCAAGACTGCAGTAACATGAGCCGACGTGTGAAAAACCGGTGTTGCAAAAGATGGCGGCTGGCGGTACCACAGTTTTGCACTCTGCGGCTCACATTAGTGCAGTTTCACAAGCGTGTCGGAGAACTACGGTGGCCTTCAGGTAACGTAAAATCGCAAAAGTCTCTCTCTAGAGCCAGAGTTTGGTTTGTCCATTCTGGGCTACTGTACTGGTGATTATACACTAATGAAAACATAGTTATGAATATTTTATTCCATTTCTGCTAACAGATCCCCTGAAATGCTACACATTGTTCCTCTAACCTCCTTTTGTCTTTAAAATATGTGTCAAAGCGTTTGCACAACAAACCAAGACTGACATGTAATTTAAAATAGCTTCACACATTGGAGAAGGCTTATGCAGGATCATCCCATAATCACAGCCCCCACAATGTCATCCAGGATCAGTTTGTCCCTCCTTTTAGATGCTCCATATGTTGAAGAAACACAAACCCTCTTAGAGGAATGAATGAATGCAGCATAGAAATTTCTGCCCCACTGATGTAATTTCCATTAGTTTGCTAATGATTGGGGTTTGTTTCAGTGATCATTACCTGAAAGAACTGTTTGGAAGCAGAGCAACTCTGTACCTGGCTCCTCTCATTGTTGCTCCAGCTTTGAGCGGTCTCCTGCTTAGAGAGCGCCGCCACATGATGTAAACCCCCATCAAAAATCCTAATGCACCGCGTGTCGACTGACTCAGGTGTGGTGTGGAGTCCAGGTCGTGCTGATGCATCAGATGTGTTTTGGTTCGCCGTGGATGCGAGGTTCATGTGGATGCAGCCTCGGGATGAGGCTTGTTATTCTCCTCAGCGAGACACGAGGCACGCACTCTAATTAGAACACATCTCCTGGTGAGAGAGACGCCGAGGTCTGACTACTCCTCCAATCTAATCAGCTTTCCACCTCACTTTAGCTGCTCCACTGAAAAAAAAACAGACTTCCCGCTCGTCTGACAAACGGATGCAACAACAAGGAGACGGCACTGAACAACTGTTTCTAATTTGGAGGACTTTGCAGGATTTCACAGATCTCAATCTTGAAAGGGCACCCGCCCAACAATATCTCACATCTTTGTCACCGTCCTCTCAATCTCAGCTGGAGACGAGTTAAAAAGGGGTGGCTGATGATTTGGAGATGCAAAGATCTGAATGCAAATGGGAAACATTGATTTGTCAAAATATGACATGGTAGCATGGCCTACATTTAAATCTACATTTCAGTTGAAACGTCAAGTTTTGAACATAAAAAAAATAATATTTTTTTTAGGTTTAGGCTAAAAAAAACTACAACTTCTTTGGGTTTAGGCAAAAAAACAACAATAGTTACTGTAGGTTTGGGCAAAAAAACAATTAAACACCGTGTTTTGGGTTAGAATAACTATGAATACATTGTTGGTTTCACAAGGGATTGAAAGGTGTTTTTTTGTGTCCAACCCATCGTCCCCAACCCCCACCCTACACCCTATATTTGATCTATACTCAACTTGTGACTTCCGCTTCTGCTCCTGTCATAATTACTACGGCCACTAGAAGTCACTGTCATGTTCTTTTATAGCTTCGTTCGATGATCTACCGTGTGAATAGATGATAAAACCTACTAGTTGGTGTAGTAGGCCCCTATTGACCCATATCTATGGGGCTTATAGTGACTGATAACGTCTATTTAACAGCCTGACAATCTTCCACAGAGATAAACAAAACATTTTGGACCTGCCAACATTTTTAAAATGATTAATTCACAATCATAATATTTTTTTTTCCAGGAAAAGCCATACTTTTATTCAGCACATCTCTAAAGGCTCTGTGGATGTATTATTTTTCCAAAAAAATATTCTTTTACATAAAATGTCATCAAAAAGACCTTTAATGGAGCACATGCACGCGCTTATTAAGTGTCATCCCTACAGACTGGAGTTCCAATACTGGTCTGCAAATAGTTGTAGAACATGTATCATTACGTACTTGAGACTGTGTGCCACAGTTGTCAGCGCTTCATTTTAATTTGGCTCCTAAGCCACTGGTGATTTCGACCACTGGGACATCCTGTCGGCTGCATAAGTTAAACTATTCTGAAGCATTAGGACTGAGCGAGGTGCACTGCTGCTGAATCTCTGCCTCTGCAGTGTCAGCTGCTGTCTCACTCGGATACCGGGGAACCTCATTCTATCTCATAGCAAAGGAACGAAGAACTCTGTGCCGATGTGTACTATTTTAATTCAGTGTCGCTTAAATAGAGCATGCATGTAAAATGCATTTTTCCTGTAGGCATGCATTGAAAAAATGTTATTGTATTGTTAACAACAAAAATGAGAGCAATATTAACGTTTCAGGGAAGGATTCCTTTTGAAAAAATCCTTTGCCACTGCTTCTATCTCACTTCTGAGCTCATTAAAAATCCAAAAGAGTGAATGTTTGAAGCTACATTAACCAACAGGGACTCTGCAGATGAACTACATTACAGTATGTGCACAAGGAACATCAGTGTGACATTTAAACATTTAAAGTCAGCCACTGTGCTTAATTTTACTTGATGCTTTAGAGAAAAGCAGACCTTCTCTATTTTGATTTTCACCCCATATACGGTAAAAAACAATATTGCTGCTTTAAGCTTTAATAGATAGATCACAATGTTCAAAAATGATGATCAAAAAGGCTTTAAACCTCTTTCTAAAAACTCTAAAAAAGAACAATACATGGTTGCTCTTGTCCTTAAAGTCGTATCATTAGTCTCAGCAATAACTCGCACTCTTCAACACTGATCCTTTCAGGCATTAAATAATGACCAGGCTGCTCCATAGGGATGAAATGCTGTGAATCCTACAATATAGGACAAATCCCCAACATAACCTATAGGGAAATAGTTCATTTAGTCATGATGTTTCATATCAGCAAGAAAAATAAAAAAAATATATTAATCACACATCAGTTTTAACAAATACTCATTAAGCTTAACAAGCGCCTCATTAGCTGGAGTGCAAATAGGTCACGTCGTAGTGCTCCGAAATGCAAAGGGTTTCGTGATTTGCATTGGCTGGTTCCTGAGGGAATTCATATTTGAAAAGAAAGCTGAGTGTGTGAAGAAGCGAGTGAGAGAGAGAGAAAGAGAGAGTTTTGACCTGCACACAATCTCTGGAGAGCTGTTCACTAGCAGAGTCTAATCAGACTGTGGCTGCTGCTTGTTCTAGGGGATCGCTCCTCTCCAGCCCTCAGGCCTAATTAGGACCCATGTGTACCATATAGAGAGTTGCAGCTCTCTGTGACGACCGGATAGACGCTCACCTGTGTGCGCTCAGAAAGCCACTGAAATGAGCTGCAGCCGGCGAGCACGATGACAAGGAGGGCATCGGGGGTGGTGCAGCCTCACTGCCTATATATACGCCCCCACCTCACCTGGAGGTCGTATGAGTTTAATGAATGTGAGGACAAGGAGAGAGTGTGAATGAGAAGCTGAGAGAGAGAGGAAAGGCAGACGCCTGGGCTGAGAGAGGGCCACAGAGAGTGGAGCATCTTTCATGATTTTTTTTACTCTTAACAATGTGAGCATTTGCACTAGATGCAAAGACCGAGGAGAGAGTCTGAACATGAAAACAAGTGCAGATTTTAGGCTTCCTGAGCTCCACTTTCTGTATTTCTATGTCAGACACCAAGAAATCTTCAAAGGATACTCTGTTACATGCGAATTTCAATCGGGCTCCAGATGAAGTAGTATTCAAACAGATAAAAGTACTAGACTTCTGAGGTATGTAGATAACAGAGAGGACCAACGTGTCCTACATTTTCACTGGAAGCCAAATCATTATTAATGAGTATTATTAGTTAAGGAAACACATTCTCAGAGTTCAATGTTCCAACGTCTGGTACTTGTGATATTGAAAGATACACATTAAAATGCTGAGTAAGTCTCTGCTGTTCTGTATTTCTGTACTTCAGTGAACCCTCGCAGTCTCACTGTCAATGTGTCTGGCTACTCTGGTGGATATAAATTTTATGATGTTGGTATAATCATTGCTCAGCTCATACAGGGTTCTGATGAAATACTTACTGGTATATGTACTAGAGAAAAAGTAGCCTACAGAGAATAAAGAGGTCATAAATTTACATTTATAGGGGACCTAGAACTAAATTATTCTATCGAATGCAAGTGCAGGAGTACAGAGTACAGCCCATTAGGCCGACAGCAGGGCCATTTTATTTTATAGCCCTCGAAAGGCTACTCTTTAACTACGCTGTTATTACATCACATTCTCACTACCAACTCGTCAAATATGGCAGCTTGTTCAGTGGCACTAAGCTTCAAACTATGACCTCTAGCGTCAGTTTTGCACGTGTAAATTTCCACTCGTAACATGCATACATTGTCTTTTCAAAATAAACTCCACAGGAAACAACTCGGTTAGGTTTAGGCAACAAAACAACTTGATTAGGGTTAGGAAAAGATTGTTATGTAACGTTACGTAAGTTATTGTTGACTTTTGCTTTCACACAGGACATGGACAGCGGCCTCCTGGTGTCTTGTGTTTTTGGTGAAATGTATTTCTAAGTTCCTCTTAAACACAAGTATTCCTACATATAGTTAATGGTACCCTGTATACTAAAAAATACTTTAATTTCAACTGTAAATTTAAAGTGCAATTTAAAGTATGAGCTGTAACATCATGATGTGTGATGTGGAAATTTGTATCATTTACGATGAACTGCTTGAAATGTTAAGATAATCTCTTATATCCCCTGTTCATGCATCACAAAGTAGTTTCCCCCTTTGTTTTTATAGTGCTGTATCAAGCTCAGACAATGCGGCTTTAGTATTCATCCCATGTAGCCAAATCCAAACTTTTCACCGCAATCATGTGACATGCAGTCCCAGAATCTATTTGATAACCTGCCACAACGAGGTGTTCGCTGCTTTGTCTTTGAAAAGTGATTGAAATTCCTCACACCTACGCCCACTCATCCACCTATACCACCGCCGGGGCACACACACAACAAACCTTACAGAATGCAATAAAAACCTCAAAGGGTATGTTTTCAGTAGCAGCACTGGCGTCGGATGCGAGAACTGTAAGTGGTCTAATCTGCTGAAATTTTACTGGCTAGATATGAAAAGGGAGGTACAGTGCAGATTCAGGGATTAAAAAAAGGGATTCAACATCAAGGTCAAGGTTTCAGATGAGACAGAATTAAAAAATGTCATCGAGGTATTTGTGCTTCTGTTTCATTTAATGGCGTTCATGGACAAGCATTGTGGCGAAGGTAGTGATTAAATACTTCTGTAACAAAAATATAAACATGGTTTTTGCAAAGAAAGCACAGAGAACAAAGTGAAGTGCTGCATATTGCAACGTATATATTAACTTACTCTACCTGATTCATGCTGGACAGAATGAGACAGAAAACCTTCCGCCCTGTATAGAAACTGATGAGACCAACAGTAAGTGATATTAGGTGGTTCACACTTATGGCTTTACATTTTCAGATTTACCACCACAGTGCTGCAGCTTAATCCCGCTCTCCCTGAAGACTTCACTGACATTTTCCAAGGTCTTGCTTTCAAGCCCTGCCGTGATTAGTGAAGCAGGTTTTAAGAGGAACTAATCCCATTCCCTGGAATTTCGCTTTTTTTATTATTTATATATAAACCAGTCAGCAAGTGGGGAATCTAGTCAGCAATTATACGCAGTAACAGGAACAGAAATGATGTGATCCTGAAGCTGAAATGACGGCTATATCGGCAACAAACAGGATGCTGATGCTGGCTGGTAACTCATCTTAGATTTTGCTCTGTTCATTAGTGTCACTTCAAAAAAATAATACTGCCTTTTGCCACTTGAAAATCGTCTGCTGTTCGTTGGCTATCCGCCCTCGCCGTGTCATATTAATGCAGGCAAACCTTTTTTTGAATTTGTGGAATACATAAATCTTTCTTGTGCCTTTTTAAAAATATCTGTGAAACCTCTACTCCCACTTGAAATCGTGACCCACCATTTCATAAAACTTGACATTGTACGGTCTATAGAAGTCTCGCAGTTGCTCAATAGCGTCTCTGTCTATCTGCACGTGAGTTCTGCCCTTGGACTTGCCCAGGCAGCGAGGCGAGCCGCTGCTCTCCGGCTTCTTAAGGCAAGGGAAGCCTTTGGTGCGGTTGAAATAGAAGTGTTTGTCTGTGACAATGCGCTTTAGGCCGAGGAAGTCTTGCACCCGAGCCAACTCCCCTGCCGGGTCTGTGATAAGACGCTCTCCGCTCACAAAGTGGATCTGAGCCAGGGGGAAGTAGCGAAGCCAGTTTTCAAGGTGCAGAGCGTACAGGCCGATGCGAATGGCGTTCCACGACGTGTCCACGATGCCCAGGCTCTGGTTTCTGAAGGCCAGATCCTGGAAGCTCGGCAGGTCGGGGGTCTTCGATAAAGTCTGGGTGTAATCTGATATTGCACGAGTGACGGGGTCACGCACCACCACGATGAGCTTGGTGTCTCGGGACATGGCGGAGATCCGGTGCGGCGTCTCTTTTGTCACAAAGTAGCTCGGCGTCTTCTCCATTGTGATTTGGCTTTCAAGAGTCCTTGGCATTAAACCTCTGAATAAAAGACGAAAAGCACAAAGTAAGAGAAAGGTTTCCTCATTTACATTCACATTACTTTAAGAGTATTTTTATGACATTTCCTTGCTTTTTTGAATCGACACACAGGGGACACGACGCCCTTGCGTTTCACTCTGTCGACAGGAAAAAGTGTGTATTAGACGTCTATTTAGGGCAGGATTACACACGTGGCTTTTCAAAGGCACAAAAGCACCCTATAACTGAGAAGCTCCAGTTTGGACATGAACCCAGTTTCTCGATGTAAATGATAATAGGACGCAAAGTCATAGTAGACTGTTGTCACAGGAGACTTGTCTCTCGCAGACAGCCCTCCCGTGCATCAGCCCGGCGTGTTCAAGAGTAATAAATCACTGTGAATGCAAACAGAACCCATATAGCAGAGTGACTCTGTTAGGTTACTTCTGGGTCTTCAAACTAGGCCATTGTTGTCTTTCAAAGAAATGAACTGAACAGGTATGTCTTCACAGAGTAAAAGTTTGAAGTTTGAACAAGAACAAAGACCTGGAGCTGCAATTAACAATTACCTCTATAATTGATTAATCTGCTGAATATTTTCTTGACTAATCGATGTATCATTTGGTCTATATATCATCAGAAAACTGTTAAAAATGTCCATTACAATTTCCTAGGTCCCAAGCTGGTTTCTTGTTCGGTCCGACCAGCACTCCAAAACCTATAAATATTCAATTTACGATAATGTTGAGACAAGGAAAAATGTCCACATTTCAGAACCTTAAACAAGATATTGTTTGGATTTTGTACTTGAAAATCACTTGAACGATTAATCAAATAGTTGCCGATTCGTTTTCTGTCGATCGACTCATCATTTAATCAACTATCGTTGCAGCTCTACCTGTAAATTAAAGCCCCTACTGTACGTGATTCATTTTATAGCATCTTCCAAATGATTCTGAGGGTTTTGGTTTACAGCAACACGTTCTCATCCCAACTCGTCACATACTCGCGCTTTGCCAGACCCCTTGGCGTGACTTTTCGGACACAGTAAACACATGGTCAACATTGTGAATTAAACGAAAACATTTGCTTAGGTTTAGGTAACAAAACCACTTAGTTAGGTTTAGGAAAAAAACAACATGTTTGGGCTTAAAATTACTACGTTTGTAAAGTGAAAAGGAAACAGAGCACTGTGAACACGGGACACAAACAATCAGCTGATTGTAACGTGACGCACAGGACACCAACAGCGGTCTCTTGGATGAAAGCCTTTCATACAAGCGATAAAGGGTGCCTTGTGTGTCGGTATTACACACCGAGGGGCATGACAAAGTCTCTGTAATTTACGCACTGGGAATGAGAACAGGCTGTTTATAGAAAAAGATTGGTGCAGTCGATGTGTTGTTTTCAACCTATCCCCATTGTATTGAAACTACCACTAGGGGGCACCATTTCAGAAATGTTTCGATCCTACACACAGTGGCTTTAACTTGTGAATTTGAATGATGCATTGGATGGTTACTTGACTGACGAATACAAGCGAGCGATGCATCATGTCATGTCTTAACTAGCTGGTGATTTGAGTGAGACTGTAGCATAAAGTTGACTGAAACAGTTGGAAAATGAACACTGGAGCATCAAAACGGACACAGCACCCTGTTGCTTTTAGCCCCGCTAACGCTGACTCATTATTGCATTTCTTCTCATTTGCATATTGAGAATTAGACTATGACAATTTGGCCCTTATTGATGAGCATTTACAGGAAAGTTTCCTGAGAGTTTGTTTCGAAAGCGATCCTCAAAAGTCACTGAGTCGGCATTTGACCTTTCCTCGCCAGCTTTGACAGCTGACAATCAAACCACGGTAATAGGCGAGGGTTCACTCCTGGTTAACATCTCCAAGACACATCACTGAGATGAAAAGGGCTTCAGCCGCTAATCGCCCTGAAAAGTGCCAATTAGTGGCAATACCTTCAGTTTATAATTATTCTATAATACCACTGATACTCATCCCCCCTGCAGGCTGCATGACAGCCAATCATTAACATGAGTGTGAGTGTGTTTGTGCATGATGGGTTGTCTGCATGCGTGCATGATATTTCATGACTAAACCAGAACATTTCTGATCTAAAGCTGTAATTAAATAATGATGTGGATGTTTTAAACTCTCTTTGTTAGTTGCACCTAGTTAAAGATGCGTCATGTTTCATTTTAGAAATAAATCCTATACTTAAACATTCATTTTTGAGATGAGTTTAATTGCCATATATACAAACAGGACAATAGCTCAGAGGCGTGCCAGCAACAGCCGGTCCGCACGCTGCAGTTTATGCTGTTTGCCCCGAGAGGTTGGGTTTTATGAGAAATGTGATGAATTGCTCTACAGTACATCAAAACAAGAGGGCCACTTTTCTGCCGATGTAAACAGTGTACTGGCCTCAAAAGTTTCCTGCAATAAGAACGTGAAATGAGTCAAGAGACTGCAGAAAAACCCATCGAGCATGTTTACCCGCCTCAAAACATAATGTACACAGAGAGGCACCGAGGGGAGGGAGGGGGACAAATCACATTTTTGACAGTAAGCAGCTGATTTAATGTGCTTTTCACTTGTACTACTAGAAATTGGCTGGAGGCAGAGGCCACCATTTGTCTCAGCTTTTACCCAGTGGTGGAAGAAGTATTCAGATCATTTACTGAAGTAAAAGTACTAAACTGAGAAAATACTAAAAGTCCTGCATTCAAAATGTTGGTTAAATAAAAGTATGAAAGTATTGTCGGCAAAAAATTACTTAAAGTACCAAAAGTAAATAGTACTCATGATGCAGAATGGCTCCTTTCACAGAGTTATGTTATTATAGAATCTTTAGAGTTTTTATCACCAGCAATACACAATTTTAGATGCTTTGTATACTACTGGGTAGATTAGCAGTATAGTAGGCTACTGCATCATATATGTTTCTTTTATGTAAAAAGTAACCAGTAACTGTAAGTGTCAAATTAATGCAGTGGAGTAAAAAGAACAAAATTTCCGTCTGAGATGTAGTGGAGTAGAAGTATAACGTAGTATAATGGAAATACTCAAGTAAAAGTAGCCTAAAAATTCTACTTCAGAAGGCCTACAGTACTTGAGTAAATGTACTTAGTTACATTCCACCAATGCTTTTTGCCTTTCTTTGAATTATTTGAAGTATTTTGCCAGGGAACTCCCTCAAGAATAGATGTTTTATTTTGAAAGAAGAAAAATGGGAGAAGTCTCGTTCTGAAATATCGCGAGATATCGTGTTCCAGGAAGACAACAGGTAAAATTCATCCATGGTGGAAACGCGAGTGAAAAGCTGGAAAGTTTGTCGTGTTTTAGTACAGAAAGCGTATCTTAGTGTTATCTAAAAGATGTTCACTGTCATGGCTGAATATTTAGATAATTTCTACAATGTGTATGAGGTCTTTGAACGTTATTAACGTTATTGCAGCCGGATATTTCACAACGAGACTTCTCACTTGAGCGGGATTTGGACGCAGTAACTGACCGGATCACGTGACAGGTAAGAGAACAACGTGTTATTTCTCTGTAGGGTTCTTTCCATAATGTTGTCAGACATTGCACATTTCAGGTCACCTGCCACCATGGCAGACAGGTTTTCCTTATTTTAAGAAATATTATTTTTACAAAACAATTCTAAAGCCTAAATTAAACATATGGTAACAATTCATTTTACAGGTCCACATATTTCACTATAATTAGGTGATAATTAGCAAGTATTTGAAATTTCTTTGGAATTACTGCCAAATTACCCAAATATTTACCTATAAATTTATTGAAAATTACTTTACTATAAACATCATTTAATAATTATATTCCGCTATTTCCCCAATAGCTGGTAATTTATTTAATATATTTCCAGGAAAAAGAATACAAAGTTAATTGATATGCTTTATTTCCATGTTTGCTGGTAAATAGATGATAATTAGCAAATAACTTCTTTGAAATTTCTTTTAAAAAACTCCCTGAATCATGACATTATAGCTACCAGGTTACATTTGTGTAGACAATAAGTCACATAAATAGTGAGATTTTTGATAATCAGAAGTGTCTTCTATTAGTTTTGGTTTTGGAGGTAAATATTTGGCAGTAATTCCAAAGAAATTTCAAATAGGTAACTTGCTAATTATCACCTAATTACCATGAAATTTGCAGACCTGTAAAATGAAGTGTTACAAAACATAGTCATGCATTAAGGTTACATGATATATATTCCATAATTCTACCGTCTGGTACAATTTTTAAAGTGTTCTACCTAGATTTCAGAAGTGGCAGACAAAAACAATGATTGTCTGGTAGAAATGTTCAGTGACCTGCCACAGTGGTAGATGAGGAAAAAGGTTAATTTCAGACCCTGCCTTGCACAATACTGGACCTATTTCAAAAATTGTTGTCCCCATTAGACACCAAAATGTGGGAAAACAGGGTTCAGGTTGAAAAATACTTAAGTTACCCCACAGCTGACCATCAGCCTTACCTGTCCAGGTGTCTTTGGAGGCCTGCAGCCTAATGAAAAAGCTACTTTTACTAATAAAGTAGAACTCAGTTATAACTCTCCAAGTGTAGAAACTTTCACCACATCTTTGATTTCTTGGCATTTCTGATCTTCTGCTATGTTCTGAACCATCCAGACCTCTCAGGTTCATCTGGATCAGGTCTGCTTAGTGTCCCCCAGAGTCAGAACTAAACATGCAGAAGCAGCAGCGTTCAGTTTTTATGCACCAAATATTTGGAACAAGCTCCCAGAAACCTGCAGGACCAACTCCAACTCTGAGATCTTTTAAATCAAAGCTTGAAACTTTCCTGTTTGCTGCTGCTGTCTTTTATTAAACCAGATAATGATCTTATATACTGCACTAGAGCTTTTACTCTTCTGTGTTATATTCTATTTCAGCTTCTATCCTAGCTTTTATCTTTAGCTTGTTTTTATTTTCTAATCTTGAATGTTTTTATAACTGTTTTAATTATGTCTTAATGTTCTTTTGCACTTTGTTGCAATGTTCTTGAATGTTTATGTAAAGCACTTTGAATTGCCCTGTTGCTGAATGTGCTCTACAAATAAAGCTGCCTTGCCTTGCCTTGTTTTGGCACGAAACCTGATTAAACCCTAATCGTGGTGCCACAGATTAGATTATACACCTGTGCAGGTGAGACCCCCAGGTGTCTTTGGGGCCCTCCAGCCTAAAATGAAAAAGCTTCACTTTTACCAAAAAAAGTAAAACTACACTGTAAACAATTGCTGTTAATGTACAGCAGGATTTCAACAGTATTAACCTGTTATTGCTAAAAAAAACAGTGCTTTACTGTTAATACAAAAGAAAACCTGTTAAATTACGCTCATAGGCCGTTTTTTAACTGAACTATAATGCATTCTTAAAAAGCAGCACTTTACTGCTGATCTAAAGTATCATCAGTAACAGTTTCATGCAGTATTTCTTGAATTCTGGGACCTGATCTGCTCATGTGAGGCTTGTACATTGTACATGATTGTAAAATCAGTGAATTAGCTCTGTTCTTCACTCACATGTTGTTCTGGTTTCATTCTGTGCTTGTAGCCAGCTAGAGACAGACATTTTGGGAAAAGTGTCAACAAGTCTATTATAGCCTTTTTCCTAACAAGTGCCTTTAATTGTATTTAGTGTGACTATTCCTATGTCTGTAACCTACTAGTTATTCATCTAGAAAAATTATGTTTATTAAAATGTATGTAAAAAATACAACCTAAATAGTGCATTAAAACAAATCAGTAAGATAATGTAAAAGAAAGATGGAAAAACAGCTATATAA
>CAKAOI010000081.1:0-17705 GCA_916701655.1 Sebastiscus albofasciatus
TATATATGTCATTCTGCTGTAAACACACAATGTAATTGCATTTAAAAACATTGTAATCCTGCCAGGATATCAGGCATCGTTCTGTTTCTTTTGCTGCGTGCAAACTGCAGAGAAAATCTGCCATGCAAGTGAAAGGGGCTTTCCCATATGGAGTAATAATATGGCTTGAAAGGCTCCCAGTTTATTTTCACTGAGGGTTAATACTGTAAATCCTTCCCGCAGCAGATCAGACGAGCTCTTCAGCAATGCTCCTCTCTTCATCCTCATATTTAGTTCAGTTGGTCTGGTCAATACAATGCTGTGTCTTAAGAAGAGGGATTGGCAGCCCATTATATGCAATTGGAAAAAAAGCTTTATATATTGTTTAGTTTGATTGGTAGTGAGTGTTTGTTGAGAAGCAGTGCCCTGTGGACTGTTGGGAAAGCAGAAGGCAGATTATAGCTTTGGGATAGTTGGATTAAGCGGATTCAAGACCCACCTACTTAGAGTCCCCATGTCGCCGCAACACCTTTTTTGCCCCGGCTTTACTTTGAAAGAAACCTCTGCACAATATCAATCTACCCTCTCACAATGAGATCTCAGTTTTTACCCTCATGCTGTGTGATTTTTTTTACCTTTAATCGTATTCAGTTGTTGCGTTAAGTGACAGTACATTATAAAGAATAATCATATCAGAGGGGTTGTTGTGGTTTGTTGTCAGACTAAAGGGCTAGAACAAATCTACTAAAACACTAATTAAATGCAACTGGGTAATATACTTCTTTGTTAATTTTACTTTCAGAACACATATATCCAAATCTGCATCAGATAATGAAACACTGGGTGAGTACAAACAATTTCTTTTGTGTTTTGTTAATGCTGGATGAATTTTAGGACTTTGTTCATTAGTGTTTAAGAGTAACTGATTATAATGGCATGAATGAATATAAAGACATATATTCACCTGTATCATAAACCTTTAGGAAGACTACAGTAGGGCTGCAACTAACGATTATTTTCATTGTCAATTAATCTGTCAGTTATTTTCTCTATGAATCGATATATAAAATGTCAGAAAACGGTGAAAAATGTCGATCAATGTTTCCCGAAGACCAAGATGACATCCTCAAATGTCTTGTTTTGTCCACAACTCAAAGATATTCAGTTTGCTGTCATAGAGGAGTAAAGAAACCAGGAAATATTCACATTTAAGAAGCTGAAATCAGAGAATTTTGACTTTTTTTTCTTAAAAAATTACTCAAAACAATTAATCGATTATCGAATAGTTGGCAATTAATTTAACAGTTGACAACTAATCGATTAATCGTTGCAGCTCTAGACTACAGTAAAATAATTTACCTTTTTTAAAAAATGCTAAGGAAATACAGTTGTCTATTATTTAGATTAAAACCTCCAATAACCTACAAGGCTGCCTGTCTGTGACTTAAAAAACAATTTCATTCAGTGTCTCTGTGGCCTCTCCCTAACCTTTCATTTAAAGCCCTCAATGTTTGTGATTTGTCTCTGTTCATGGCAGATAACCCCGGCTGTAATACTGCAGTCTGGCAGCCCGCCAAGAGCCAAGAAGATTTAGTCCACACCGCCAACAATCACAATGAAGGTAAATAGGAAATAAATAGGTTAAGCTCATCTGTATGCCAACGTTCATTTGGACTCTCAGCATGACGTCTGAAGACATGGGCTGGGTTTGCCAACCAATTCACCACGATTACGATTACAATCCCGATTATTTTGGTCAATATTGAGATCATGATTATTTAACACGATTACTCATTGACTTTGGAAACATCATGCATTTAGAAAGAAAATATTGTAGCCTACATTTTTAAGTTAAATGCACCAATCTGGTGCACTTGAAGAGCAAAATCAAGAGGCTAGATCATGTCACAAACGTCACTAACGTAACTTACAAGAAAAAACGCCGGCCTTGAACACCGGCTTCACTTATAGTGCCGATTTAAAGGATCAACACTGTCTGGGGAAACACAAAGAGGACTTTTATGGAAGATATCTTCTTGATTTGATTGACTCAGACTGCTGAAGTCTCATACCGGCTTCAGTTAATCTTTGTAATACATTTTTGCACGAAATGAGGACTGTGGATTTTGTCCCCCATCACTTCCATTGGAAGCGTATTAGGAAGGTTTTTTTAATGTCCATTATGAACAGAAGGAATGATTACAACAAGCAAAACTTGATTCAATGTTCATAATGTCACCTGACATTTAAGACGGACTTGAAAAAATGTGTCCTTTAATCCTGAGGAGTAGAGAAATACATGAATGAATCAGCTTCCTGTAACCCCTTATTGCGGATATGTTTTTTCTTTTGGTTTTCCAGTGTTTCACTAACCTGATGATATTGCAATTTTTTTGTGTCCCTCTAGAGATGAGGAAGACTAAACATAGAACAGAAACCAAAGAAGGGAAAGGAGCTCATCATTCTGGCGCAAAGAAGAAGGAGAAACCGCCCTCAGGCCAGGTGAGAATGAAAAGCTTCACTCCAGTCTTCTCTTATTCGTGCTAAACTAATACAATGTTAACCTAACTAAGTAGTTTTAGCATGAAAAATTAGGAATAACTTTTTGTAAGATAACATACGAAACGTTGCATGAGGATACGTTGAATAAGTCGGTAGTTATAAGGGCCAAGCCAGCAACCACAAAGAAGAGTACGACATCCTTTATGCTCACCCTCCTTTATATCTCTGCACCAATGTTATTAATACACCACTAAATCAAATCATTGTCATCACAGGCTGATGCATATGTAGACATGAGCATGTTTGCATGTGCAGACTCATGGTCACATCACACAACAGGCCATTTTGTGTCAACTTGGGAGTTTCAAGCTGCTTGCGACATCCTCTTGTGGCCTAAATGGCACAATCATTTAACGCAAATGCTGATTGGGTTTTAATACAGTGCAGATGGTCCAAAGAGGGTGCTGCCCTCTGTGTAATCTCTGGTCCACATGGCAGAGAGAGATGTTAAACTGTCAATGTGTGTGTGCGTGTGTGTTTTGGGTGGGGAGGGTTTAGGGGCCTGATGCCAGGTCACCCAGTGCCCATCCTGACTAATGCCCATCATAGTGAGAAGCAAACAAAACAGAGCTTGCCAGTAGTGGATCAGCAGCAGCTCTCAGCGCCTCACAATGTGGCTTTGCTGCTAAAAGGACTAGCGACCCAAATGGGATTTGGTAGAAAATATTGTGTCTATATTTTTTATAAATAACCACCAAATAAAATAAAAAATTAAAAGTCTGCAGCCATGCTAGCGGCTCTGTGTGGCGGTATACTTGGGCACAGCAGTGCTGATGAGGTTTTATGTTGTTTAGCAGGTATTAACCAAAATATTGGAAAATAGGGCTTTTTCCATTGCAATAAAGGAACGTTTTATTGAGCAATCAGAATCACGTTTTAGAGGTTTAGAAATGAAAGTATTTATATGTTTTGTGTGTTGCATCTTTCCAGAATGTCCATGCCAATGGCATGGTTACAGAGGCTAAACCTGCTGTCAAAAGAAACCAAAAGACAGGAAAGAAACCAGGTGGAAAGAGCGGGAAAGAGGGGTCGAAGAAGAGTCACAACTCCACAGGTGAGACAACTTGATACAGCAACAGCGAGATAAGGATACCATCTCCCTACTAGATCAAGCTGTCCTCTCTGACCTCTGTAGCGTCTGTATGACTCACTGGCTGTGACTAAGCGAAACTCGTGCTCGTCCAGTTCATGATTTTTCTGCTCTGATGAATTCTGAGTTATACTTCCGCTCTTAAGTGTTGCAACACCTTCAGTGTAAGTGTTTGTGGTGACCCTACAGTTTACAGGCACACAGACGGCTGCTTTATAGCAAACAAGCAGCCGTTCAAACAACACACAAAGGCCATCTTCATATTCACTCCTACTCCCTTTCCGGTGCTGCTTTGATGTGTAAAGTGGCCTCACAGATGGTCTCCTACATGTATCAAAGAAGTTTCTAGTGCAAAGCATCTCTTCATTGCCGTGAAGTAAATGTTTAAAGAGACAAAGCAGTATTTCTTTGCATGACTGCATACATTTGCCAAGTAGCTCCGTGGTGGTGTTACGACACACGGTGGGGAGAGCATACGCAGAACTATGAATCACGCTGCATTGCTGTAATGAACAGTGTTGCTGAAGCAACAACTCAACGTGACGCATAAGACATATCAACATCCCTGACATTTCACCAGTCTCAGAAAGTTAATAAAATGTCTTCTGTCTCGTCTCTCAGTGCAATCCCCACCATGCGCTATGAGCCCACCCATGGGACCCCACTATCTGGACGTGCCATACAGGTCAGACAGGAGGCCCTACCTAGGCAAGTCCTCCACCCTCCCCGCTCAGGAGAACGCGACGCCGGGTCGATGCACAGACATGGCCACCCTACCCGGTGGAGCGACGCCCACCCACACCCACACCTACCACCACCAGCGCTGGAGCAACCCAGGCGACAGCAGTCCTGCCTGGGGAACCATCCAGCACACCTGCCGCAGGCCGCTCACAGAGTACCGCGTGTACTCCCATGACTTCACCGCGTCCCCTGGGAGGGAGTGGGAAGGAAGACAGCAGCAGCCGACAGCCCAGGATGACAGCTTGAAACAGGACAGTAAACCCCAGATTCCCCCAAAGGTGACGCGATCTGTCACAGATGTGGATCTATCAGAACCAAATGTAAGTTTCTGCTGGTCATTAGTTAGTTCTGCTGTAGCAATTCTGATGCGTAAGAGCCGTTTCTCATCAGTACGATGCGAAAATGCGGTGTGGAAATCCAGAAAAACGGTATGCGAATTTTCCGCATGCCAGCAATGCACACTGGTTTATCCACGTTGCTGTGTTTCATTTTAGTCATTGAGGCCTAATGAGTTTCCTCCAAAATAGTGCCATGTCCACTTCATGCAACAGAAACACAGACAGAGAATGTCTAAGGGGCTAACGTTAACTACACAATACATAAACTAATCGGACCCCAATTTGATGTTGTGGCTAGCCCCGTTCCATTACCAACATATCATGTTAACAAGTGTGTATCAGCTACATTA
The DNA here is from genome assembly GCA_916701655.1 of Sebastiscus albofasciatus. Taxonomy (NCBI): domain Eukaryota; kingdom Metazoa; phylum Chordata; class Actinopteri; order Perciformes; family Sebastidae; genus Sebastiscus; species Sebastiscus albofasciatus. Next base: position 5,061 of record CAKAOI010000081.1, read on the forward strand.
CCATCTTCATCATGTCCCAGCTGCTGGGGGATCTCAAGCCATATATTGTCCTCTATTTGGTTGTTGAGGTAGTCGTGTTTGTCATACATTATTGGGTGTTGAGAAGGGGATGGCCCATTGTTATTCCAAATCACCAATAGTTCAAAAAAAGTCCCATTGGAGCGAAAAAATTCCATTTGTCCAACACAGACATACAAAAACAATCACAAACATAACAACATAACACAGTGAACAAAGTGCAATAGTGCAGCAGAATAAAAAGTGGATGACTAACATGATTAGGATGATTAACAGAGTAAAAGCAGTATAAAAGCACCAGGTCTTTAAAAGTACTATATATAAAAACCCAATGACTCTCCAGTAGTTCTCCTTGTATAAATACCTAATAAATAGATAAATAGATAAATTGAAGTGTCAGTGCAAATAATGGTCCTGAAATGTCTGTTTCATGTCCAGCATGAGACGTGGGGAGGGAGGGGTCACGGATAGGAGACGGGTGTGGGATGAAGTGTTTATATGGTGGATAGCATCAGGGTGTTTAGTGATCTGACAGCTTGGGGGAAGAAGCTGTTGCAGAACATAGCAGTGGTGGTTCTGATGCTGCGAAACCTCCTACCCAATGGCAGAGGTGTAAACAGTCTGTATGAGGGGTGTGAGAACTGCTTAGTGCAACTGCGGTTTTACAGTAAATGGTAAATGGACCTGCATTTATACAGCGCTTTTCTAGTCTTCCAACCACTCAAAGCGCTTTACACTACATGTCAGTATTCACCCATTCACACACACATTCATACAAAGGTGCCAACTTTGCCCATCGGGATCTAATCTAAATACTCATTCATACACCGATGGCTATGCCTTCAGGAGCAATTTGGGGTTAAGTGTCTTGCTCAAGGACACATCGACATGTGACCCGGAGCAGCCGGGGATCGAACCACCGACCTTCCAATTGGTGGACGACCTGCTCTACCTCTGAGCCACAGCTGCCCGGTACTGGTCACTATGCAGCCCTAATGAACCTTAAAGTAACCTTAACTTTTCTTGCCTTTTCAATGCACTTGTGCCCCACATGCTGATACAATGTGCTTGAATGGGTCTCTTAAGGAAGCTGATAGGCACCACAATATAAACAGATTTGGTGTCATTATCATTTAACCTCTTAAACGCCGCAGACTCAATGGCAGGTCCTTGTTGTGAGGCCATCTGAAGGACAAGAATTCGTGGGATTCAGTTGGTAATTCATTTCTAAATTAATCTTAGGGGGTTCTTTCAGTCAGTTGCTGTTCAATACAGCAAGTTCAATGGTCACGCAGTGCTGATACCACACAACAGTGCAGATTGAGTTTAAAGGTCAGTGCCTTTGACACTTGACATCTCTCAAAGCATAAGAACTCTGCTGATACCCAGTGAGCACGTGCAGGGTGACGCAAAGCAGTTAAAGCTTAACATGACTTGGGAGAAAATAGTCGAAGATGAAACGGATGATCCGGTGTAGAGATTACAAAATCCCTATGGATCCATAGTGTCTTTGGTTCTTAGTGGTCAAATGTCATTTCATTGGACATGAAGCCTCTTAATAGTATAGAAAAGATGGTGTAGAGGTTAAGACTCCCTCTTTAATGACTTCATAGCTCTCCAAGAGTCCAACAAGTCCATACACCAAACCGACATCAGAGAACTAGCGACGACGAATGCCGACATTTCATGCCACCTGTGTCTTGGCCAAAAAGTTGCACTCAAACACACCACAAAGACTACAGCCAACGGCCAACTACCACGTACGTTCTGCGCCTGCGTGAGAGGAAATAACTCTTCACACCACGTTTGCCGACCATTTTCACACCACTCTCACTCACCACATAGCTTCATTTCAGATGGCCATGTCGTGTGAAAATATCCGAGTATTTGAGTGATCAGATGAGATCTTAACTTTACTTGTTGGCTTGCTTTCCCCACTACTTTGACTTATGTTATTGTATTTTACTCTCCTCAACCATCTGATTATCCCCAGGCTGAGAACCACTGTTATAATGCACATTTACTGCAAATATGATGCTCTATTTTAGAAAATCCCAATCCTGTCTTCTTCTACAGTTCTGTTTGAAAAGTATTTAAAACAAATTAAATGAATAACTCTGAAGCCAGAATTCAGAGGACCTTCCCTAACAGTGCTTTAAAATATTCCAACAAAGATCAGGTGACTTTTTTAAAATTGCAGATATCTCATTTTGAACTCTCCAGATGAACAACTGTCTCTCCAGGGAGTCAAGAGCCTTTGAAGTAATAGATTAGATCCCCTAATCTGGATTGACAGGAGTTTACAGTTGATTGCAAGCAGAGGGATTAGGAAATGGTTTTGTTTGTAGAATTCCCTTTTCTACAACTCACCGATTGAAATCCCCCACAATGTAAACACAGCGGCAAATCCCCACATGGCAATATCAGGGCAGGATGATCCTGCGGAGAGTCAAACTGCCTCTCAGATACACCATGTTTTGTAATAAAGTGGTTATTTAGTGACTTTTAACCCTTGCCAAAACAGAAATCTACTAGACACATCTCGTTTTCATGTCTTAGTGTTTCTAAGACATAAAATGAAATATATCCACTTCCATGTTAAGAGCAGAGACAAACAGGAAAGTGTTTCGACACAACTGAGTTGCCACTTCCAGCTGTTCCTCTGTCATACATCCACACTTCCTCAAAAGTATTCACCCCAAATTAAGAAATGACTGCAACACAATAATCACTTCAGCATCATTTACCATAACCAAGTTCCCCATTGCTATTAAAAGGACATTTTGAGGAAAATTTGACATGTTGGTCCATGAAATTAAAACAACTTTTACTTTAATCTTTTGTTGAATAATTATATTAGTTTGTTCATGTGGTTGTTTATGACTCTCCAGTGGTTATTTGATTGAGCTTTACTTGGTGATATTGCAGCCCAACTCTGAGCAGATCAACCTCAGCTATCATTGCCATCTCAGATCTTATGAAAAACAATATTATATAAACCTAGATACAGCTGTTCCTGGAAGTGGTTAATGGTTATCAATGTTTTCGTCGAGCAGGCCACAAAATGCAAACGAGAGCACTTGTATTTTCCCCTGTCAAAGCAATACTGCTACGAGAAACGCAGCGTCAATTGCCTCACATCCTGTGTGTTGTAAGGAAGTGGGCTAGCCAGCCCATCAGACAGGCAGTCTCAGTGTTAGTTAACACTTCACTGTCAGGAGAGTAAAGACAAGAGAAGAGCAAGGATCTGACAATAACCTTAAAACAGGAGAAAATGTTACACAGGGCAGCTTCCAATGTGTCAGACAAAGCAAAGAGCAGCAAGCCAAAGGTAGGTGAAAATCAAAACTAAATATGAGTTTATTGTAGGAGCTGTAGAGACAAAATATGATATTTATTGGGAAGCATAGATGCCCAAATGTCACTTTTGACATAGTCACAACGGTTGCAACTTGTTTTCATTGTCGATTAATCTGTCAATTATTTTTGCGAAAGAAACCAGAAAATATTCACATTTAAAAAGCTGGAGTCAGAGAGTTTTGACTGTTTTTCTTAAAAAATGACTAACAAACGATTATCAAAACAGACAACTAATCGATTACTTATAGTACTAATAGTTACTTCAAAAATGACCAGCCTTCACAAGAGAAAAAAAAGAGAGACAACTACAAATTTGCACTGAAGTTGCAGCTGAATTTAATGTCTAACATCATTTAAAAAAACAAGAAATTATGTCAAGAAAATTGTTTGTAAAATACTGATTGAACACTAAAAGACTAGTTGACATAAGGTGATTTTTTTGTCCAAATTTGTACAGTAAACTGTATTTTCCAAGTGAATTTCCATGATGTAAAACAGACAAACAACAATGTCAATTAAATACAAACAATGGAATAACACAAAAAACTGAATTAGGTGGAAGATGAAAGCTTTAAAACTCTTCATTCTTTGTATTTGTAGTCGGTGGAGTAAAGTGTTGTCAGACGCTGCCGCATTAAATCAATCCACAGAGAGCTGTCTAGGAGTATGGAGCTCATATTTAACCAGGATTTCCAGGGATTACTCTCATTTATATAATTATTTTGGAGATGATGGGGAGCCGGGAGAGATTATAATGACTTTTAGTTTTATGAAAAATTGGAGAGAGGAAAGAATTAAAACTGAGCCGGAGTAAAGTAACTATGAGTACATGTCGCCGGTGTCGTGAGGACACAACAGTTTCATTTATGTATTTATCTACTTATATTGAATACTGACATGTTACCAGTACAGCTGTATAGAGACAAATATTCTCTAGTCTGCAGCCACATGATCTGCGTCATGATTTAATACAGGACCACAAATCTATCATAAAAACTAACAAGCTATCACTTCAACAGACTCTCCGAATGGAGTGAATATTTGCTGCATATACTTTATATAAATATAAACTGTATATACTGAACATGCCTTCCATTTGCTTTTATGAGCAAAAGATTAGGAACACTTTGGCTTTCCTTAAGAGACAGTATAAAGTAGATAGTAGTAGTAAAGCTTCAATCAAATGTCATCAGTAAAGATCCACTCGGGTCATAGAGTGAAGATGCTTTGAGACAGCTTGAACAAGGACTCACAAGTGCAATGACGTTACTGCTGTTACGAATTGATGTTATGTAATGTAATTAATGACATCCTTTGTCTCTGTCTGTTAATCCTCCCCACAGCGCTCCACCAGCTTCGGTAGGTTTGAGGGTCTCAGGCATCACTCGCCACAAGCCAAACCAGAGGAAAATGGAACGACTGTGGTTCGTAGATTTATTTTCAGTTCATTTTTATTTGCATAACTGCAAACAAAATAGTACTAAGTAGCAAGAATGATAGCAGTTAATTGTCAATAACATAAAAAGTGGTCATGTGAAGTCATTGGATAGAAACATTTGCATTAAGGATGTTCCCCTTTTGCACATACATATACTGTATGTGCAGCCATAGTGCATACAAAAATGCAACATTGGAAAACATGCTGTCAAAAATCCTTTGCTGCATTTGACTATGTTTACAGAGCAGAGAAAGAAAACTAGTAGATGGGATAAAGATGAGGAGCCAAGCTCTTTAATATCACATTACTACTGTATATGTACTAAACCAACTCTCTTCACACAGCTCTCAGAAGAATGTGAGACCATTTTGGAACATAACAAATCAGCTGGACTTGGGAAGAAGATGAAGGCAATTTCACTGACCATGCGCAGAAAAATGGGCAAAAAACACGCCAAGTCTTTTTCTGAGGAGATGGTGAGTCACTGTCACTGGAAAATCACACACACACACACACGCACACGCACACACACACACACACACACACACACGTATTACACATCTACTGCCTCTGCATGGCTCTCAACGGTTGAGCTGGTGGCTCACAGCTAACAGTTCTAACAGTGGAAACAACAGCAACAGTGCTGACAGAGATAACAGAGTTAACCTGGGGGGAACCAGAAGGTGGGTGCTATGCTTCCGTCACTGCGTCGTCAGTCGGGACGGCGAGATCAGCTGTAACTGCCGTATTAGAGCACTGCAGAGCGGCTACCGTGAGCTAGCCAGTGGGGCACGCTCACATGCACTAAAGACCCTGACACACCAAGCCGCTGAACAGCTTGTGGCCGTCGCTGAGTGTCTGTCAGCCTAGTTTTTGCGATGTGTCCCGCACCATCAGCTCTAATCTGCTCGTGTTGGAGTTTTTGCGGCCGATTCAGTATGTTGAATCGTATCATAACAACAGTTCGTATATCTGTTGTCCTAGATCTTCCGGTTTCCCTTTTTGAATAACGAAAACAGACTACCACGAACTGCTGGTAGGGGGAGTTATTTCATCTCACACAGGCGCAGAACATATGTGGTAGTCGGCCGTCGATTGTAACTTCTTGGCCAAAACACAGGCAACGTGAGGCGACTCAAAGGTCGGCCTTCGTCACCGCTAGTTCTTTGATGTCGGGTTGGTGTGTTTGGGCCTTAACATGCACTAAAAGCATGCTTGGCTGGCCTGGCTATGTCAACAAAACGCGGAGAGGCTTTGATTACAACACACACAGAGGGAGAGTGACTTCATTTTCTGCTCAGGTAGACATTACTCTATATCTTTACATAGCAAATAGTTGTTTGCTGCTATATTAATGCTCTGAATATCATTTATTGAGCACCTTTAATTACTATTAGGTAAAGCTTTTGATCATACACATACATCTTTAATTCATGGGTACAGATTACTATTTCATATGCATCATTCAACAACTTGTGAGCTCAAATGATGAAAAAAAAACCAGATACCTGTCACATCCGCTAAAAGTCCAGACTCGCCGACAATCAGTCACATTAAACCTGTGTTGTTTTTCTTCAGTGTCTTATCGCTCTCATCTCAGATAAACCCACATCCTCAATGACGCTGTGGTTGGTAATATGTATGTAAATGACGCACTTCGCTCTGGCCTACACCGAGAAGTGCCTGATTGCAGTTTTGTTTTTTACTGCACTGATGAGAGATAAGAGCTGCTCTGCAACTTTCACAACCTACATCTCTACTTGAAGCTCTCTGTTTTAGTTTCCTTGTTGTCTTTCACTTTCACGTAGCTTGATCAGTTAACTGGAGTTTGCACACTTTTGTACATTTCATCTATGATCAATTAAGGATCATGAGAATGTCTCAATTAAAACTGTCTATCTTTTCTGTTCCTCGCAGGGTGATGACACAGACAAAGACCCAGAGGCAGAGACAGAGAGTGGCCCTCCAGCTGAGAAAAGCTATGATAAGACAAGCAACTCCTTAGAGAGTCTGTACAGCGGCCAGAGCTCCTCTAGTAAGTATCTGCACATCCTGAATACACTGCACACTGGACCAGAGAGTGCTGGGTTGTTTTAACCCACATAGTGAATAAATTAATAACGTTATATAACTAACTCCACTTTGGAAGCCAGCTGATCCGATTAACCAGTACAATGAAGTGTTATTAGATAACCATGTGTAATCACACTGTGCGGTGTTGTGTTTGTGGGTTCAGGCGGTGTGACCAGCGAGTCCAACGGTTCTGGTCAGAGAGACAGTCTGAGGCTGGAGGAGGACGGCTCCTATCAGGGGCAGTTCTGTGGCAGAGCTCGCGTCCACACAGACTTCGTTCCCAGCCCATACGACACAGACTCACTCAAACTCAAGGTGAGACACGACAGTTTGTCTACACTGATATGTTGTGTAGTAACAAGTATGTAAAGGATAATAAAGGAGTGTATGTTGAAGCACATAGGAGTTATTGAATCGAATTGATATCAAGAATCGTGGAATTTCACTGGTACTGGTATTGACCACTACATATCTGGTGCCGCGACATCAATATTCACTATAATGTTTTCCTAGGTCGGTGACTTCATCAACATCATCAGTAAGCCTCCGATGGGCATCTGGACGGGCATGCTAAACAACAAAGTGGGCAACTTCAAGTTCATCTATGTGGACATTTGTGTGGAGAAAGAAGAAGAAGAGGTAGCTCCCAAGATCAGACAACAGAAGCTGTGTAAACGACCCCGGCCTAAAACGCTGCTGGAGTTACTGGAGCGGCTGAATCTGGAGGTGAGGACGAGATCACTCACTGGTTTTTAGTTTAGTACAGTTATGATTGTAACAGACAAACAGTTAAAAGAGTTAACTCTTCTTCCTTGATGAGTAGGAACTCCTCTGATGCTGTAAACAAAACCTAACAAAAGAAATCCTAAAGTTAAAGGTCAACAAATTTACCATGAAATGCTGCTGTACTTTAAAAAAGTACAGACGTACAGTGCAGGTAAAACACCTGAAACGATCAAGTCTCTGCGGTCTCCAGTTTCAGACCTTTGTATACACTTTGAACCACATAATCTGAAACTTGAGAGCGCTAAGAGATGAAAGGTGAATGTGTACACCACTGGGTTTGTTTTCTACTCAAGTGCGCTATGTGGGTTGAAGGTAATGAGAACGCCATTGTTGTTGCAGGAGTACGCCTCTGCCTTGCTGCTAAATGGCTACCAGACGGTGGAGGACCTGCTGCACCTGCAGGACAAACACCTGATAGAGCTGAATGTCAAAGACCCAGAGCACAGACGCAAGCTTCTCGCCGCTGCTGAATTCCGCTACACAGGTTAGCAACATGCCAAGCGATGATGGCTATCACTTGTATTATTAACAACAATTAACAACACTATATTTTAAAGTCCACTAATTAGTGCTTCAGTAAACAGCGACATGGTCGACTAAAAAACTGATAAACGTGTAGTTCATTTTCAGCAAGATGATCACTCTTGGAAAATAAATCCCAGTGTAAAGGCCTCCAATTATTCTTAGGTGGCTTATTTTTAAATAAGCTCATATTCCTTTTTTTCCCAGCACACATTTTTACTTGTCATTGTAGTGTAACAAACTGGCTGGTTTACTTAAAACATAATTTTTAAAATAAAGCGACATCAATAAAGCTCACACAAACAAAACCAAACAAAGCATGGGCTGCAGCACTTACTACCAAAGCTGCAGACACAACATTAAAGGTAACTCAACACACCCTTTTGTTCATCACAGCACTCAACAAAGCCCTGTAACAAGAGTCATTTTACAAAAAGCATTAGTGACGTTCAAACAGCAAGAGACGCCGAGGTAAAGATGTTAATATGAACATCCTGTTTCTGCTAAAACAAAGTATGAATATAGAACTACGTAAGTGTCACTGAATGTTGCTTATCGCCAACTTGGTTGGAAATTATTTGCGATTTCATTTCTGCTGAAACGTTTATATGTGAAAGCGGAGGCACAGAAGTGAAATACATCCTGCGCTCTGTGAGCGGCTTATCAGACTTCCTGTTACTCAGATAGAAAGTGCTTAATGGGGCAGAAGGTGTTCCTGTAATCGGATGTCTTGAAGCAGAAGGCTGATTATCGCCGCGTGAATGAAAACAAAACTACTTTCCAGTGTGAAGAAGGAACTATAGGGCTGTCCGCGACCAAAAATGTCTTTAGTCGACTAACACTTCACATGATTTTAGTTGATTTAATCGACAGAACAGTAAATCTGAGTTTCTCCAGAAAGAATCACACAAAAGCACCACTTTAAATCTTGTGTTTACCAGAGATGTGCTCACAAAGTTCTTGGAAATAAGTCATTCAGCATGAAAAAAAAAGACCAAAATGACCGGTTAGTCGACCTATCGAGTAAGTAACAGGGAATCACCAGAGGTAATACAATATTATCACAATACTTCATGTCATGATACGATCTTATTACGATTTTAAACATTTTGCGATATGCTGAGTATTGCGATAGGACATATTGTGATTTATTACCTTTTTTCCACCGTAAATTATGCAGTTTGTCAACATCTGTTTCATCTAATAAGATACTGTTTTTACTCTCAGAATTTTCATTCACATATCTTGAGGTCAGATGTCAAGGGACCCCTTTGAAAATGACCATGCCAGTTTTTCATCGGCAAAATGTAGTGTAACTTTGGAGCGTTATTTAGCGTTCTTCCTGACAGGCTAAAAATCACGTCAGATTGTTAAGAAGTTAATCGTTCTAATAAAAGATTGATATGTGACGTCTGTGTATCGATACAATATCGTGGTGCAAAATATCACAATACTATGCTGTATTGATTTTTTCCCCACCACTACCGTAGAAGGACCAAAATCCACTGGCTAGTTATGTTCATGTTTTATTTATAGTATTTTTTTTATTTTTTATTAATATATATAATTTGTAGACGAGGCAAATTAAAGGTTATTGTAATTTTTCTCTCTGAGTGACGGTGTTACTTAACAGATGGCTGTGCCTGCAGCGTGACCCTGCCAGGCTTGTTGACTCATGAGACGCCAGTAATTTAATCAAGCTGAACTCCATTAGGTTAGTGGTTTGGCAACCTGGACGGGAGGATTAGTAGCTTCCATCAGTGAAGCAGAAATATTAAAGAATGGTGGAATATTTTTACTCTGTGAGAGTGGACAATAAAAGTCAAAGAGGACATTACATTTTGAGGCATCTAAAAGTTTTCTGCTTCTGTTAGCTGGGCCACACCTGCAGAAGTTATTCTAGTATTTGGATCATTTGGCATCTCACAGTCTGCCAACAACAACCCGTCCCGGTTTCACGGTCATTCTGAATCATCCATTTCAATATGGGTTAATTTCCACTCACTGAAGTGTTTTGCACAGATCTTTTCTTCTATAATGTGGTTGGAAACGGAAACACTTGGAAACGGAAACACCTAATAATTTGATTTAATTCTGTTTGGTTTGCGGCTGCAGGTGATGACGTCAGGGAGGCGGAGGTGCACATATCCTCCCACAATCTACAGGAAGAAGACAGTGACTGTCCCAGAGACTCGGGTTGCTTCATCCCATCTGAATGTTCAGACAGCAAGGAGGACGCAGAGCCGCTCACAGACGCCGTGGACTCTTAATGGGATCACTTGTCAGGATGGATACTTTGACAATTGGAATTCAGTGTTGGGTATTTTCTTATGACAGATGCCGTTTTAACAATTATCCCTTAATCTGAAGCTAGCCACATGCTTGCCTAATGTATAAGCTTTTTAAAAGTGTGAAAGGAAGAACAAACAACCGATATTCTAAATGTCATCTTATCCATTTGTCGCTTTATCAATAAGACTAGTGCACTGCCCGTTCTGAACATGCCTGGGCTGAATGCTCGGCCTGTGGTGTCGCTGATTGAAATTTACTCGAGAACCGCTCATACAAACGACTTAAACACTCAACACTGCGCTTCAGTTGGGTCCTCAGCAATACACCTGCTATGACATAGTTGTGTCACACACCCAAGAACCCAAGAACCCACCTAAAAGTATCAAGTCATGCACTGGGGAAATACAGTCTTTACTCACAAAACACCGGTGAAATACACTCTGGTGCCATTCTGCTTCAGTTGGCCCCTGTTGACTGCAGGGAAGTGAAGAAGAGTCCGGTTGTAATGTTAGTATATCTTGCATCCATGTAACGTTACTTATCCACTATATCCAGCATCCATGTAACGTATCCAGAGCGGCGGTTTGTTTGTACGGCCTGCTGCGAACGCCATGTTGGAACGGTGGGACAGTTGGCATCCTTTAAGTCGCATTACTACCTCCTACTGGATATAATTGTTCGCTTGTAAACAGTCCGGTTGCTTTCAAATGCGCTACATTAGACAAAGTACTCCTGCCAAGTGAAAAGTAAATCGGATGAACGGTTCTCGAGATATGCAGCACATATAACCACATACAGGAAGAAAGACAGAGACGCTTGCTTTATAGTTATATAATAATCACGTTGTCAGTTTTGATTTCTGGAGTTTTTCTTTATTTTATGTTGTTGAAAAAGTGGCATTTTTATTGATTAAATGTCACCTGTATTTATTGCATTTTAAATCGTCCAGTGTATTTTCTATTTCCATATAAAGCCTTTATTTATCACATCTGCATCATTTTTACCTTTCTCATCAAATCCAATCTTATTCAACATCCTGTGTAATCTTCCTATAAATGACTGAAGTGATGTTGTTGAAGAGATGTTTTTGAAATGTAGTGTCTGGGTTTGAACAATTCATATTCAGATCTTGCCTATAATGTATTACTGTACAGGAAAACGTGGTATTTTCTGAACGTGTGTGAATGAGTGTGTGAGAGAGCCTGTGTATGTAAAAGTCAGCATTCCACTGTTTTCACAACTTTTTGTAAATAAAATCAAAGAAATACAATTAAATATGATTTGTTGTCAGTCTGAATTATTTATTTCACCTACCAGCACAGTGCCTGGTATATGATTGCTTGATGCCTAAACAGCCATGAATTAAATATAACAAATGAATAAAACATATAATACATAAAAAGTGATTTTTAATTTGATAATCAAACACGTTGGTTAAAATATTTGTATTTATTTAAATGTTTCTACTTAAATGAAAGTAAGGATTCAACTGTTTTCACAACTTTTTGTAAATATAATCAAAGAAATACAATTAAATATATATATATTTTTACAGTCAGAATTCTTTATTTCACCTATCAGTACAGTGCCTGATATATGAGTGCTTGATGCCTAAACAGCCATGAATTAAATATAATAATCATATATATATATGATTATAATCATATATATATATGATTATATATATATATATATATATATATGATTATAACGTTAGTTAGAATATTTTTATTTATTTGTATTTTTCTACTTTTATTCAGATTTAATTTATTAAACGTGTTATTTTCTATATTTTCCATTTATTTTAATAATATTTTATTTCAATGTCAATCTTTTGTACTTTTATTATCAACATTGAATAAAATAGAAGTAGAACGGTCAGACTCTGCCTGATTGGCTGAGAACACGGATATGTCCGGACACGTCACGAAACTTTTCGTGAGACGTTAGATGTCGCTAGCGTTGCTGGGAAATGTAGTATAACGCTACATCGGCTCGCTTTAGCCGTCGCTCCCATTGTGTATGCCGTAAACTACATTACCCAGCATCCACAAGGAGCAATGCAACGTTGACGTCTATTTGTTGGTAGTCTGGAAAACTCAAATTTCACCATCAGCCGGTTGTCAAAGCCGCCAGTTGGACTTAATTTATTTATA
>CAKAOI010000089.1:0-33228 GCA_916701655.1 Sebastiscus albofasciatus
ATTGGACTGTTTTTGAGGGACACACTTGTAAAGACTTTTTAGATTTAATTCCAGATAGATTAGTTGCTGTTTATATGGATTAAAGTGAAAACAAAACAGAGTTTTATAGCCTAAACTTTAACTTTAAAAGTGTCCTATGTGTTTAAGATGCTGAGACATGTTTACTCTCAGATATAAAACTGATATTTTAATAAAATAGAAGCTTTTATGTCGGTTAATATTTATATACAAGTGTTGACAATTTATTTTTCTTATGCTTTTCATTGTATGTAAATACTATTTGTTTCTGACTGTCCACTTGTTGGTATGATCATTCTTTTTCTTTATTTTTTATTTTATTTTGTTTTGTATTCTATATGTTCGAAATACATTTTGAAATGAAATTAAATGAAATGTATTTTGTATAAAATACATGGTGCACAGTTGTTTGTGGTTGAGTGGTTTTCTACAGGTTCAAAGTACAAAGACTGTGGATCCTTTGTTTCTTATTACATTTGCTGTTTTAATTTAACCCTTTATTTGGGGACCATATATGTTTTATGTTTTGTTGTTTTTGGATCATTTCCTAGGTATGAGCTGTGGATTATCATATCCTGTGTAAAAGCAAACTTTTTGCAAACTGCAGCTATTTGAATCAACTTCCTCATGCGCTTCTGTTGACTTCAGCCATGAGTGGAAAGGGTTGTCAGCTCCTGGTGTCTCCCTGCAGCGTGTCCCCGTCCCTAAGCATGATCAGAGGACACCAGCCCCACCACCAGTCCATCAGGATGCCCATGTGTTCCCCACAATGGTCCGATCCCAGTCCCTCCTCTGGCGTGGAGAAAGTGAAAAGAGGAGCCGTCCACTCTTTTGCTCCTTCTGGAGATCAGAGCGGAGGCCATGTCGTCCTGCCGACCCTGAGCCTCCGCAGACAGGTGTTGACCAACGGGAAACATCTAAACATTTCAACTGTGTCCCCAAACCAGCAAGTGCCCACTCATCAGCCTACAACCAAAACAGTGACAATACAGACAGGACGCTGCTCCTCCAACAACAGCTTCAAAGGTAAAAAACAAAGGATGTGTGAGCAAAATACAGGTGGAACTTTACTTTCTGTAGATCGGTATTTTAATACCACAGTATAGAATCTACATTTTAACTGAGATATCACGGCACACGTCCCATAACATAAGAAGTCTGAGTGATGTTGTAGCCTTACACAGCTCAAAACCACAACTGATTTACTATTCGCATCTTCATTAGGGCAAGGAGATATGGCCAAAATCTTATATCACGATATAGGTCATTTCGTATCACGATAACGATATGTATCACGATATAGCATATTTTCTAGTAATTCAATAAGTAAATAGTCTATATGAAATAACCACATGGTAAAGCCAGATTTGTGTATACCCGTGTGAATTAAATACTTGACAAATAAAGAAGTACTGAGTATTTTCTCATTTTAAGAACTTGAGTGCAAAACTAAGTTTTAAGTGAAATTATAGAGAGAAAAGAAAGAAACAGAAACGACAGGCATTTTTATATTGTTTGGACGATTATATCATCAAATTGCCCAGCCCTAATCTTCATACTTACGCCTATTCTCAGCGTGCTCTTCACAACCTCACTGTCTTCTTGCTAGACGTCTTGTTCTTATTTATTGATAATTAACCGAGCATAAAGCTTGTCCTGAAATTTTCTACAGAGGGAAAAGTGGAAGGAGGTGAAAAGCTCATTAGTGATTAACAGAGCAGAAAGTGTTAGGTTGGAGAGGGAAATTCCGCAATCTGCTGCATAAACCTTAGTTAAAGCAGAATTAATGTGATGCATTTGAGTTTTATGTGCATGTGTTAATGTCTTTTCCAGATAGTTGTGTAACATTATGTTAACACTTTGGATAAAAGTTGTTGCTCTGCTGAAACCTATATACTTTAACGAGGTATCTCCCATATGGATATTCTGTTTATTGAACGTTGTGTCCAGCAGGTCGCTCTGTGTCGGGGCCTACCATGGGAGTATTTGGTCAGCCAGCCGCTGCTAACCTGACAGTGACCAACAGTCCCATGACCGTGGTCACAGGCCAACGCTACGCTGCAGGCTCTGCAGCACAACATCCTCCATCGCATCCACACAACGTGCAGATTCCCCACACTGATGCCAGGTGGGCAATATCAATAACAGTATGTGATGATGAGCTCACTAAAGCTTAAGAGTGATACTAAAGTGGATAACAACAATCTGTTTCAGATCCTTACAGTCCAGAGAATCCCTGGCATCTACTACGCTTAGTCTGTTTGAAACGCAGTCGGTGTTTAGTGGCAGACATGACTGGTCGTATGGCTACCGTGTGCTTCCTCCACTGGGTCTGCCTCAGTGCTCCGAGGGAGGCGAGCAGCTCAGCCTTCCGCCTGGCACGGCCATGTCCGGTACGACCGTGTCGGGTGGCACTAGCACCTCCGCCTCCTTGCCCTCGTACCTCTTCGCAGGCGACGCCGGAAGCCCCAGACAGTCTCGTGCAAAGAAGAGAGCTCTTTCCATGTCGCCTTTGTCGGATGTCATGGGTACTGATTTCAACTCCATCATACGCACCTCGCCTACTTCGCTTGTGGCTTATATCAACGGCTCCCGCAGCTCTCCATCCTCCCACCTCACACTCTCGCCTGTCCAGTCTGAAGGTTATGGTCACTTCCTGGGCGTGAGAGGCTGCTGCATCCCCCGCCACTACCCCCATCCCCACAGCACACCAGACTCTTCGCAGGCCCTGGCCCCACAGACAGATTATAGCCGTATGCAGATGCTTGAAGAGGGAGGGGGTCTGGAGAGCCAGATGGCCAACATGGTGGTAGACCAGCAGTGCCTCCCAGAGGAAGGAGGGTCACTGGAGAAGACCTCAGAGAGCTGCAGCCAAACCACCAACAACCTGCTGCCACCTCCGCAGTTACAGCCGGCCCTACTGACCACTATCCAAGAGGCTGCTACTCCGCAGGGGCCTCCACCACCCTACCACTCACACCAGCACTTCCACCACGCAAGACTTCACTGTAAAATAAAGCCACCTTCTCAGGACCCCATGGTTTATCCCAGGCACGGGGTGAGTTTTCTACCCCAGGTGCCCATGCTGGAGGAAGAGGAAGGAGAGCTGGAGGACTATGGGGCCCACTGCTGCAGGTGGTTGGACTGTAGTGCAGTCTATGACCAAAGGGAGGAGCTGGTAAGGCACATAGAAAAGCTTCACGTGGACCAGCGGAAGGCCGAGGACTTCACATGCCATTGGGTGGGCTGTCCACGCAGCTTCAAGCCCTTCAACGCCCGATACAAGCTTCTTATCCACATGAGGGTCCATTCAGGGGAGAAACCCAACAAGTGCACGGTACACCATTCAGATGTGTCTTTCATACTTTATTTCTCTGCCTCTTACAAAGAAGATTCCTTATGCTATCTCCCCTCCCAACAATACACAGATAGTACAGCTCTTTTGTGAAAGGAATGAGTGAATGCAGTCAAAGCAGGAACATGATGAATGTCAGGGGCTCACTGAGTTCAATTCTCAATGTTCCATTCAAAGCCACAGTATCCAGTTGAAGGCTTTCAAGGCTCAGGCTGCAGGAAAAAAAGCCTTTTTTTAAAGGCAAATGCCTTCATGTGCTCTGTGTTTATGGCCAAAGTTTAGATCAAAAATAAGGCCTCTTTCCCTCTCTTCTCTTAACTCTAGCCATGGGGTAATTAGCGGAGCTCTGTGATAATTGACATGGGAGTTAACTCAATTATGTAGTTATTAAACCAGCACAAAGGATGCCTAGCACTTTAGATCTGGCATGGCACCATGACTCTCTAGTAGCCACTGGGCCTGTCAGCAGCAGGGGGCTTGCCAGGCCACCGTCTGACAAACTTGGCCGTCATTCTGGGAAGGTGATGCCCCGTGGTCTGGCTCTCTGCAGGTCTGCAGGTCTGTGGCCAAAGAGTTGGCGCTTATCCACGGGCCGGATTATTGATGAACTAGTAGCTTTGTTTGTCCGAGATGAATGACCATCTAGCTCTTTCAGATGTGTTGCAATTGAATGATGCCTCTTTAGTTTGGGTATTAGTTTTAAATGTGATGTGAGAATATTAGAAAGAGTCGACAGCTGTACTGAGGTACACCAGCACTTTGAGCTAAATGCTAATGTCGGCATGCAAACATGCTCACATAGACGATGCTTTAATGCGGATATTACGCAGGTCTTTCAACATTTCCTCATACAACAATTTGTATGAATTCCGAAAAGTTATTGCTCATTTCCTCATTCCTATGAACGTCCAGCAACGTGTCGATTTCCGCTCGTTTCATACAGCATTTTCAAAACAAACTTCCGTTTTCGCAGGAAACAAGTTAGGTTTAGGAAAAGACCAGAAGAGGCGTAACTTAAGTACAGATGTTACGTGACAAATAAATCAATACTAACTTCTGATTTCACATTGGATACGAACACCGGTCTCCTAGGCGACAGTCCTGTGTTTTTTGACCCACCCATCCACTCTGACCTCCTCAAGTGGCGTTTATTGCTCTTTGTACTTCCTGGTTTGCGATTACGTGGATTACATATGAACCGATTTCGTGGGATATATACGAATTACAGTGCATTACTTTTCGTAGGTAGAGCTACGAACGGTGTATGAGAACAGCCTGAGCAGGTGCAGGTTTATTATGTTCACTATGTTAGCTTATTGTGTTAGCATTTGCTAATGAACAAATACAGCTGAGGTTGATTGGAATATCATTAGCTTTGCAGGTATTTGGCTATAAACCAGAGTATTGGACAATAATACCCAATAGTGGCGTCATATGAAAAGTCAGGGGATCACCAAGGTAATTACAATTCATCCGGTTGGGACTATGGACGTCTCAATTTCACGGCAATCCGTCTAATAGTGTGTATAGTCTGTTGATATATTCCACCGAAAGCTAAAAACGTCAACCTGCTGGTGGCGCAAGAAGAAATGTCAGAGGATCAATAGGATTCATCCTGTGGGGACTATAAATGTCTGTAACAAATTTCATGGTAATCCATCCAGTAGTTGAGATATTTCAGTCTGGACCAAAGTGGTGGGCCGACCAACCAACCAACCAACAGACAGACCGACGTTGCAAATCCCATAAAGCCATGCAGCTATGGCTAAAAACTATGTCTGGATTGTAAACCACTCTGAACTCCCTTCTTTCCTTTTTTCTCACTCCCACTGGGAAAATACAGGAGACTTAGATGAGTAATTGACAAACCACTCACCAAACATGCTTCAAGTCGCTGCTTTTAACAAGTCAATTATTAACGGCATGCATACCTGCAGTCGACCTTTTGTACCAAAATACTCACTTATTAGTTGCAGCCCGCTCTGTTGCCATGGGGCCGCAAACGTTGGATGGGTCTGCGTTCCATGTAATCATTCAATAATGAGGAAAGTATTCATGGTCACAACCTATTGCCAAAAACAGAAATGATACAAATTGGCACTTGTGTTTGTGGTACAGTAAATATAGTACAAGATAATGCTGGGTCAAGAGAGAAAAGGCCAGCACACTAGACTTATCTTTCCTGCGCTTTAATGAGACATTTTGATTCTGCGTGGATTTTCTTCAGGTCAAGTCTGAACAATAATATGTCAAGGGTGCAGGCTTTTTCTATACATCTTTGCATGAGTATGCGCAGGTGATTACATGTACTCCATCTGAGATTGAGAAGTGGAAAATGCTAGATCTGGGAGCTCTGAATCTCACACAACAGTTAGAAAAGCTAAAAGCACTTTAATCGTCCAAGTTGCAGCGCCCAGTTTTTCTTAGGAAATGATTGGCAGGTGAATAAACTGATGCATGATAAATGAAGTGCGAGCCCGCAGCAGAACAATGAGGTAGCTCTTGTTACACAGTGAACATCTCGGGCAGGCTCAGGCTTGTACCTGTCATCTCACAAGCTGTTTAATGATGATGCAGCGGTTTGTTAACATATCCTTGACTCACCAGTCTGTTTACATCTGTCACTGTGATTTAAACACATGAGGTTTTAAAAACACAGTGTGAACTTCAAACCCAAACAAGAGATTTCTACAGCCATTGTGAGTCAGCACGTTATTTATGATTTTTAGACTCTTTTTTTACATAATTTTCTACTATCACCATTTTGCTAACTGCTCCTCAATGAGTGGAGAAATGGCTTGCTTTTTGGAATTATTTGCTAGTGCATTGTGGCTGCCATGTTTTCTACTACTACTCTAACACTAGAAATGTAAAAATAAAAAAAAATAATAAATAAATAATTGCTCGATTAATTTAAGTTTTAATGAGTAAATTGTGTTTTTAGTTAATTCAAAATATAATGAATATTGATCAGTAAAGAAATAATTGCTATCAGTGAGCATCAGTTATTAGCAAAGTTGGCCAAAATTGACTTAATCTTCTTTCAGTATGCATTATTCATGCTGTGATCAATCAGTGCATTTGCATTTGTGTGAAAATAAAACCATAGTTCCTTGCTAATACACTAAATTTCCCTACATGTGCAGCTTGTAATTCAAGCCTTGCTATGAAAGCAGACCCGATTAGATTTCAGGTTTGACAACATTTTAAGCACCGTCCTTACAATTGTTTGGAGGAAACTAACTTGTTTTTTAGCACCAGGAATAATGCTTTAGTATCTGGAATACACTTTCACATTACTAGCTTCTGTCATTATTTTGCATTAGTAAACAAATGTGTTTATTGATCCAGATCTCTGAACTCCCTCCTCAGTTACATGAAAAGTCCCACATTATGTCAAATTTAGGTACCAATTACTGACAGTTTGATACTTATGTTGTTTTAAAGGAACAGTGTGTAACAATCTGGGGCATCTATTAGCAGAACTGGAATATAATATTCATAACTATGTTATCATTAGTGTATAATCACAAGAATCATGTTTTCTTTAGCTTAGAATGAGCCCTTCATATCTACATAGGGAGCGGGTCCTCTTCACGAAGTCCACTATGTTGCTCCTCCATGTTTCTAGGGTAGCCCAGAACAAACAAACCAAACACTGGCTCTAGAGAGAGCCTTTCACGTTTTTGTGTTACCTGAAGGCCACCGTAGTTCTCCGACACGCTTGTGAAACTGCGGTATCGTGAGCCGCCGTCTGACTGCCGTTGCTCCTAAAGTAGTGTTGTTAAGGACAGCCTCTGAGTGAGACGAACAACAGATGGCTGCAATCTGCAACCACACCATACTGGCATACTCAATATGTGTGCTATCGTTCAACATACTTTTATATGAATAAACAGTAGTATGTATCTTCCCAGACACACTGAGCAGTAATTTACTCAATATGTGTGATATCGTTCAACATACTTTTATATGAATAAACAGTAGTATGTATCTTCTCAGACACACTGAGCAGTAATTTACATCGTCACCTCCTGAGAGCCTCCTTGCAGGTTGGAGACGCGTAACTATGGTAACTGGTGCCAACTTCATGTGACCAGAACATGATTTGTGAGAATCAAAGTTCTGAATTAATTTAAAATATATATCACACCTAGCAAACTGAAATCGTATACTTACACTTAAACTAAAAAGCTGTCTGTCAAAGTCTGTTATGAATATTGACGTCACTGCCGCATTGCATTGTGGGATATTTATGCCACTGTGGTGTCCAGCGCTTGCAAGTATGCAATTTGCGTACTATTGGTTTTATACTAAGGTTTCCGACATACTTAAATATCTCACATACTGTTTTAGTGTACTAAAAAGCATGTTAGTATGGAATTTTGAATGCAACCTGTAACTTTAATTGTTTGAAGGTTCATATGATTTATTTTCTTTGTGAACACTTACGCACTTTGTCCCACACTTTGGGCAGTTGTGGCAAAACTATTATTCTCATGTAACACCCCTCCAGGAATGTACGAGCCACTGGATACAGGGGCTGACAACCTAAAAATATACAGTATAAGGAAACAGGTGAAATAAAAAAGAGCAGAGAGGGGAGAAATATTACTTGTGAAACAGGGAAGAGTGGAGTCCAGAGTGAACTGACCTCAGGCTAAGACTGGGCATTGGACAGACTCTGCTGGCACAGACTGCTGCTGTCATTGTTCAGCCAGGGCATGAGTACCTGCCAGGACCTGTCAGGAGCTGGCTGTAACACTGATCTACACCGAGGAGCCATGCTGCTTTCTTTTCAGCCCAAACGTCCCTCGCGACAAACTAAAAAGCCCTCCGCGCTTTATGAGCGCTTTATGAGACAGAGAGAGAGAGTTACACAGTTACCCACCCCTGGCTAGACCTGGAGACTTGGCAGTATTTTAGCTTTATGCTGGTTCTCACTTGTCTGACCACTTTGCTTCTGAGAGACTTATTCATCTCTGTCGGTGCTGTTTTTCTAGCTGCTGTTCATTATATTCTTTAAACTATATTTAGGATCGGTCCCTTATGAAGGAGCATTTATTGTAGTAGAGCAGAACTGGAAAGAGTGCCCGAGTGAAATGCGTGGGAAGGGGTTTTGAGAAGCATTTCTCATTTTGTGCAACCGTTTTGTTTGGTTTCCAGTTTATTTGCTTTGACAAAATGTTAATAATTCTTCATATTCAGTGCTGGTCAATCTTACGCTTTTATAAAATTTCCAGAATACAACCAGCATCCATTTAACGTAATTGTCATAACAAATAAATTGTGACAATTGCTTCCCTTCAAACAAAGTTTAACAAAAAAGCGACCTTTATTTTCATGTTTGATTGCGGAAGCAGGACGGTTTTTGAGAATAGAAAGGAAATAGCTGTGTTGTGGTGATGAAGAAAGGCAAGTATTTCTATGTAGAATGCAGAGGAATGTTATTAGTGAACTATTAATGGTCAGATTTGGCTTTGGCAGTGATGACTGAGAGGTATCAGTATGTCAGGAATCTAGTCTTAGAGAAAAAATAACAAAACTGGACATGGTCTGTGTGTTTTCTCCATAAAGCTTAGTAAGGACATTCCAGCCCCCCTGTGAACAGGAAGAGGGAGAGTAAAGTCCTGCATGACAGACATATTTTAGCTGTGAAGTCACTGTGATTGCACGCTACTGCAAAAAATGGGGCTGTTTGTTGGTTTGGATTACTGGTATTAGTATTTTCCTGAAACCCAAGAAGTAGTACAAGTGCAAGGTCTGTCTGATGCTGTTATTTATATATAATGTAGTCATTCTTCAGTCTGAGTGTTGCTGTAAATGTATCACAAATAGTCTACTACAAGTGACTTGTTTCGTAATTGATAGCTACCAGCCGCTGTCAAGGTGATGCAAGATGAAGGATTCAAAACACAAATGACAACACAGTGGTGTGTGTATAAACACTGACCCCTGCTGGTGACACACACAACTATCAGAAAGGTGTTACTTCAGACATGATATTGGAGTCAAGTGTGAAAGAAAAAAATTATATTTGAAACAGTGGGCAAGTAAACTAACTTTTTTTTTTTTTAAGTTTTAAACAGAGTTTGCAATTTGCAACCCCTTAAAGATGAAAACTCAATTATGACAAAACATACATCGTTTGAAAGCATAAAGCCTCATGATTTGATGCGTGTAAACAATATCGCTGTGACAGCTGTTCCTTCTTTTAGAACAGCAGTGCATACAAAACAGAAAAAAAAACAATAGGTGAGAACAAACAATGTATTTCTACCATGTTTGTGCCTCTGTAAATTTGGTTGAGTCTCATATAATTCTGATTTACGTATTGATGATAAACTCTAAATAAATTACCTGTCAGAAGAGGGCCGGATTATGACTATAATCAAAACGGTTCAAGAGCAGTAACCATTTCATTTTGGGTATGTTATTTTTGGGCTTGTGCACAGAGAGAGTGTGCTTGTTAAGAGAGTTAAGCATAACTGATTCCTTCAAAAAAGGGTGCATCAGACTCATTAAAGTGGCAGTAGGCAGTATATTTTTGGCATCATAGGGCAAAAATTCCATAATAACCTTTCAGCATATTGTAATTCAAATGTTCTGAGAGATAACTAGACTTCTGCACGGTGGCTCTGTTTTCAGGCTTTAAAAAATCTCTCATGTGACCGTTTGTTGTTCCTTCAAGAGAATTCACAATGGCTACCTCAACACAAACGTTCTCATTTTACAGCTAAACCGTGCACAACAAGATGATTCTGAAAATATTTGAGGTGAGAAATAGGCATCAACGTAACAGAATATTGATTCATATTTGATCAGCGCTGCCTAGTTTGGTCGGAGTTCGCGAGTGATTGACAGCCGGCTCTCATAGACAGCAGCTGGACAGCAGACCTCAGATCAGCTTTGACTGCTTGTTTTCCTCCGGTCTGTGAAATCTTGCAGATGCCGTTAGGAGCACCAGAGGACACAGAGGCACATGATTTTTTTCAGGTTATCTGTTTCATGTACTATTGTCACGATATCGTGACCGTTTTATAAAAATAACTTATTATTACTTTTTAATCATATTTGCTCAAATCTCGCCTACTTCAGATTTAAGCTATAGCTTGAATTATCAGTGTTATATTTGTCAAGTAGATATCTGTTCCTCATAGTGTGATGTGCTCTGTATCCTGCGTCTCCAAGTTACATCCACACAATATTCTCCAGTTAAAGCTGCAGTGGATAGAAATGGAGAAAATCTGATTAAAAAAAGTTATTTTTATAAAACTGTTATCAATAACGATATCGTTACAGTAACCTGAAAAAAAACATGTGCCTCTGGTGTCCTCCGGTGCTCCTAACGGCATCTGCAAGATTTCACAGACCGGAGGAAAACAAGCAGTCACAACTGAGCTGGAATCTGGCTTCTAGCTTCAGTCAATGAGAGCCGGCTGTCAATCACTCGTGAACTCCGACCAAACGGTCAAACTAGGCAGCGAATCAAATGTGAATCAATATTATGTTACGTTAATGTCTATTTCTCACCTCAAATGTTTTCAGAATCATCTTGTAGTGCACGGTTTAGCTGTAAAATGAGAAAGTTTGTGACCCAACAGCCATGTTGAGATCTCTCGAGGAAATACCAAGACCCACCCACACGGCCGGAGCACAGCCAATAGGAACGCTCTCACTCTTTTTTAAAGCCTGTAAACAGAGCCATGAGGAGGTGCAGAAGTCTAGTTTTCTCTCAGAACACTTGAATTACAATATGCTGACAGGTTATTATGGAATTTTTGCCCAATGATGCCAAAAACGTGTTTCCTACTGAAGCTTTAATTGCATCTTCAACATCCAAAAAGTGTTAAAAACAAAATAATAATAATAATAATAATAATAATGTCACAGCCATTTAGATTATAACTATAAATTCACAAGATAATTGCAGAATAGTGGTATTTGGCTAATGTGTTTACCCCTCTCAGGCTGCTTCATAGCTGCAGTGAGCGAGTGTCAGTTAGGACTAAATGGCAATCATTTTTTCTATATTTCCTCTTTCACTCCCTCCCACACACTGAGGTCAGCAGGCCTTTGTCTGCAACGACTTCCAGCTCATAAGCTCATAGCTCCAGTGTGTAACATCAGGTTGGAGATGCTTGTGTATTGAATATTGCACTGGACGGAGCCAACAGCCAAAAGCAGTAATGACTTTAAATGACCCACGGGGTTGTTTTTAAATGTAGTAGAAATACATCTGTTGCAACCCAATGGACAACTTTTACTGTGTTTGTATGCATTTACAGTTCGAGGGCTGCAAGAAGGCCTTCTCTCGGCTAGAAAACCTGAAGATCCACTTGCGCAGCCACACGGGGGAGAAACCCTACCTGTGTCAGCACCCGGGATGCCTCAAGGCCTTCAGCAACTCAAGTGACAGAGCGAAGCACCAGCGTACACACCTGGACACAGTGAGTGGCAGCCTCGCACAAATGCATATTATTTCAAAGCTTGTGTATGTGTGCATGTGTTTGCCTCTATGTGGAGTCCTACATTATGTCTGTGGTTGTACAGAAACCGTATACCTGCCAGGTGCCTGGCTGTGCAAAGCGTTATACTGACCCCAGCTCCTTGAGGAAACACGTGAAATCCCACTCCACGAAAGAACGGCAGTTACGGAAGAAGGTACAGACTACACGGTGCATGCTGTGAACACAATTCGCAAGTTTTTCCAAGCACTGTTGTTCTCGAGAATGTAAAGTTACACCTAGTACGCAACTCAATGGCCATGTACGAAAATAAACTGGATTTATAAAAGACAAATCTCATTAGTGATGACTGCGTCACTTCAACATTAACCGTAAACAAAAGAAAAGCTACATTCACACATGTCATGTCAATCCATTTGTCCTAATTAGCTGACAGTATTGAGCATCACACTCTCTAACTGTGATGTGCTCTCCGTACCACTCTGTTAAACTCTGCGGCTTTACTGTTCTCAGAAGAAAAATTTATTTACTTTAACTTACATCTCTGTGTGTATGCAGTCAGGTGAAAAAAATATCCACTTACGCTCACACTAACAGAGCGAGGTTGCACAAAAAAAACACAGAATTATGTGGTTTGTCACGTCTTTGTCGTGTATTCGCCTCCTTTATTTTCCACTCAGGGTGACAACATTTCAAAGTTTCACATTATGACAGCGTTGCAGCTCAGATTGTTGCATGTGTGTGAGAGATCTATGCTCTTTAGCTCTTACTGAGGGTGATGTCACCATAGATACACACAAAGAAGGTGGGTAGTTACTAAAAAAAGTGACACCGTACAAAGTCTCCCACATGCTCGACTTCTTTCATCTAAAACTCAAATAAATGTCTGTAGTAACTCATTTCACGGCTGCTTCTCAAGATGGAGTGCTTGTTATATTGATTTCTTACCAAGACCACAGCAAAATCCTAACTTACACACTGTATAACAACCCTCATAAGCATCCATTAGCAGTTTCTTGTCTTTTTTGCAAAGGGTTCTGATGGTAGCAAACGCGCTTCAAAGCTATTATCCTTAAGATTTTCATATTGTTTGATGCTACTTGACTGGCATTTATTCTGCTTTAGACATTATATACATCTAAAAATATACAGTGCAAAACATCAAAGAAAAAAGGAACAAGACGCTCAATTCATTGTGAGTCACAGATGTAATAATGTAGTTTACTACTAGTATTACTACAGTTAGAATTATGAAAAAACAATTGTGTTTATGCTCCATGTGCCATGTCTCTAGATGAAATCCACTGCTGATGGGACTCAGGACACGCTGACAGACTGTTTAACCATCCACCCTCTACAACCAAGCCTTTCTCCTCTGGCGAGGACAGACTTGAACTCTTCCCCTTGTGCATCCCACGAGTCATATTCCGGTACGTCTTAGCCCCGCCTCCTTGCATTGCTGCGGTTAAAGCTGCGGTCGGGAACTTTGAGCAAATATGATAAAGTTATTTTTATAAAACTGTTACTATATCCTGACAGTAGTGCATGAGACAGATCTGTGAAAAGAATCATGTTCCTCTATCTCATCCTAGCGTTCCTAATGGCATTTGCAGGTTTTAACCATGCCCGAACGAAAACAACCATCTGAGCCGAGCTGGAGCCGAGCAGTCTCTGGGCAGCTGTCAATCACTGCTTGCTAAACTTGCTGAACTCCAATCAAACTATCAAATTCTGTTACTGTAATGCCTATTTATATCCTCAAATATTTTCGGAAACATATTTTAGTGTTCTGTTTAGCTGTAAAATGATAAAGTTTGTTGGTGCCTTCAAATGGGGTCGTGTTTACCGTGTTCATGAGAAGAGTCCGTATGAATTCACGACCTCGTAAATGGAAAGCTTCTGAAAGCTCAGAGTTTACGAGTTGTGTCGTGTTTGTTGACATTGGAAGTTAATTTTTCGGTACATAATAATTGCAATTTTAGCCGTATATTGTTTTTCTTCGTAATTTTATAATATGTCTGAGGAAAATGCTGATATTCCCAATGGCCTCATCTTTTTCCTCTGTCATTATGACTTTGCATTTACTGCATTATGTTACCCACTTGCTAGCTTACTAACTGTTAGCCTCTTTGGCTTCTAGAAGCCGACAGTAACGTTAATATTGCCGTTGCTTAGCAGCAGTGTTCTCACGATTTAACCACTTGAACGCCAAGCACATCGTGGACAAGACTTCCCATGTTGTAAACACGAGCTCAGGAGTTTCATTCGAAGGCACCATGAGACCCGGTCGTCATGTTGAAAACAGTCGAGCCAATACCAAGCAACGGCCACCAGTGGGAGCAAACTTTCTCATTTGACAGCCATACAGTACATTACAAGATGTTTCCGAAAACATTTGAGGCGAGAAATAGGCATCACAGTAACAGAATATTAATTCATATTTGATCAGCACTGCCTAGATTGGCAGTTTGATCGGAGGTCACACGTTTCACCAGCAGTGATCGTCAGCTGCTGTAGAGATTCCTCGTCTCTGATTGGTTGTTTTCCTTCGGCGCTTAGAAATGCTGCAAATGCCATTAGGAGCACTAGGAGGACAGAGAAGAACATGTTTTTTTCCCAGATCATCTATCAGGATATAGTAACAGTTTTATAAAAAAATAACTTTTTATCACATTTGCTCAAATGTACCTACTGCAGCTTTAATATGTTTGATTTGAAAGCTAGATACTTTTAAAGCATATTATCCCCCTGCAACCACGTGCACATAATAGGTTTATCCGTTAGATTTAGGCTGTGGTGGACAGCCCTGAAGTGTCTGTCATCCCTGTTCCTCAGCTGCTCCGCTGGGACCAGACTCCTCCAGCGATCCTCACCTGGCTCTGTTGTGCTCCTTACAAGATAATTACAGGTACTGGGTTTGTTTTTGTTTGTGTGTCATTAAGTCAGGTTTGACGATTTTATATTTAAAGGGGATAGTTGGGGTGTTTTGAACTGGGGTTGTATGAAGTACTTATCCATAGTCAGTGTATTACCTATAGCAGATGAGGGTCAGCAAACCCCTAGTTTGGAGTTACCACATGGAAGCAAAGCAATGTACTGCTGTGGACGGGGGCCAGCAGCAAAACGTATTTTAGCCACCTAAAAGAAAAGCCCAACTAATAAAAATCAGTTTAAGTGTGCGCTATATTTAGAATGTTTTCGCTGGTTTACCTTGCCGTGTGACAGCTATACAGTCTATGTTGCTGTTATCTATGCTCTCACCAAAGCCACCAGACTCCATTGAAAAAACTGTAATTTTACCTCGTAGAACATGAGAGTTGCTGGTCTACCGCTTTCTCGATCGATTAGCAGCGGTAGACCAGCAACCCCTGTGTTCTGCAAGGTAAAATTACAGTTTTTTTCAATGGAGTCTCGCGGCTTTGGTGAGAGCATAGATGGATACAACGGCTTCAGTTCCTCATCAGAAACAGCTGTCTGATGGCAAGGTAAAGAGATGAAAATATTCTCAATATAGCGTACACTTAAACTGATATTGATTTTTTTTAGGTGAACCTTTCTTTTAGGCGGCTAAAATATGTTTTTCTGTCGGCCCCGTCCACAGCAGTACATTACTTTGGTCCCGTACTGTAACTCCTGTCTGTTTCTCCAAACTGGGGCCATGCCGACCGTCATCTATCGTATGTAATACACTGACTATAGATAAATATCTCATACAACCCCACTTCAAAACACCCGAACTATCCATTTAAGTTAAAAGATTTATGTACCCATACATAATGGAGCAGGAATTCCAACTACATTTTAGGGGGAAAAGTCACTAAAAACATGCACATACCTATTTATAAGCAAAAAAAGACGAAGCTGTTTCACATGAATCTTTTTGAAATACTGTGGAATATAACCACGCAGCAACAACATTCGTAGCCGTTAGCCAACTGGTATTTTCTTTGGATTTTCTATTCCCATTGGCACAGTTAGGACTTTAACCATGACTGATTTAAATGCTTCACACATCTTTTTTTCTCCCTTTTGATGATCTGAAACAATCAACTCATAAACATTGGTTGCCATGGCTTCAAGACTATAAGCTCATAATTAGAATAATCAGTTTAAAAGAAAGCACTATTTTGTACCCTGATAAAAGCGTCTAAAGAGTTGGGGTTTTGTTGGTGCTGTGGCTGGGGAGATTCTTTACAGGTCGGGGATGGCCAGCAACACATTTCCCTAGTCAATCCATAGGAAAACATCCCTTCATCTACAAACTTCAAAGCATGTGATAAAGTATTTCTGTTGCTCTGAGCAGCCAGATGCTCAAGGCTCCTCACTGGTTGGGATTGTTCTCGTATCAGCAGTAGGCCGAAGCATTCACCGCAGGGTTCTGGGCAGACAATTGGCCAGCGAAAGCAGACCTTGCCTTGGCTCATTGGTCTTGACCGCTGGTATTAATGGATGCTATAGCCACCGACAAGAGCGGCTGAGGAATTCAATAAGTGAAACATAAAATCTAAAAAATACCATTTAAGGTCCAGTGGGAGAAGAGAGATGCTGTAATTACTTTTTTTTAGATGTTAAATCGATTGTAAAATCCTTGTTGCCATTTTCTGTACACTTTTCAGGGATTCCTTTCGGTTCCCATTTAGTTCTTGCATATTGTTAGCTCCTTTAGTCTTCTTTTTATTGGCAAGTAGACATGCAAATGTGTTACTGAGCCAAACCTAACAGCAGGGGTGTCAGCTCCCATGGCCACTGAACAATATTTACATTACTAGTTTAATCCTCTCTATTTAACAATGAGTTACATGGATCTGAAAGTAATATCCTTGATTTTCTTAATGTTTTTAACAATGAACTCCTATACAACCCTTTACAACACAGACTTTCAATGAAGTTAAACAAGTTTTCCTATTTCAGCCGATTACACTAAATGCAAAAGCCGAGTCTTGATCCATTATCTAAAAACGTTGTACTATTGTGTTGGAAAAAGCTCTGGAGGAGCTTATGTTGCACAGGCCATATAGTGAATAGAGTAGAGACTGCAATACATCATAAAGTGCCCCCAGAGTGCCTCTGTTACTTCTTATATCAATTGCCAAGAACAGAGAATCAATCTTGTGGTCATGAACTCGATGAGTGAAACACCTTAGACGGTGCATTTTTT
This sequence comes from Sebastiscus albofasciatus, assembly GCA_916701655.1. Classification (NCBI taxonomy): domain Eukaryota; kingdom Metazoa; phylum Chordata; class Actinopteri; order Perciformes; family Sebastidae; genus Sebastiscus; species Sebastiscus albofasciatus. Next base: position 17,000 of record CAKAOI010000089.1, read on the forward strand.
CAGTACTGTGCAGAAACTATATATTTTATTTCAAATAACAATACTACGGCAGCGTACTGCTGCCACGCCAGAGTACTGCTGCCATGCCAGAACGTATTTTTTCACGTGATATTTTCATGTTATTACGAGATACTTGTCACGTTATAACGAGAACGAGTGTACAAGAAGGAGTTTGTATGTCGTTAAAACATGAAAATATCTTGTTATATAATAAGCTTTTCACATTATAACGTGATACTGATCTGTTTTTCCTTTTCTGGCGCAGCAGCAATACGCTGCGCCGCACAAATGCTTTTAAATTTAAACTCGGAGCAAAAAATATCCTACGTGGATTGTACCAGAATTATGCTGTGCAGAAAACTAAGGGTTAAATCAGCTGTGCACCATGCTGAGGAAGTGAGGCCGAGGAATCCATGAAAGCTGTTATTCTGACCTCATCACATAGATATAGAAAAGATGAAAAAGTTGAAAGAGGGAGCTTTCTGCTTTTTTTTTAAGTGGTTATTTCAAATACATGCCATGTTGTGCATCTCATCTGCATCATTCAAGCGAGTAAAGGATTGCCTGAGGAAAATCGCAGGTGATGACAGGTGGATCTCATGCGAGTGGTTGCCGAAGTCTGTGTCAAATTAACGCAGACTGTGTGAAACTGTCACTTTGTCATTACCGCATGATTGATTCAATAATGCTTTATTTTTCCAACTAGTTAGCAAATATGGAAGTGGACAAATACAGTTGTTTGTTAAAGTGCAATGTTTGCCTATTAATTCTAATTGAAGTATGATCAAAGGATGTTTTTCATTTCTCTAGCTCTTAACATCTACAGGAAGTGGTTTTATAAATAGAAAACGATAGCCTGTGATAGTGATGTTTTTACATAAGTTGATGTCATTACATCTTTATGCTATTTATAACATTTTATATAACTGCATAATGTTGTCTTACTTATTTCTTAAAGAAAACACCATACACTGAATCATATAGTATAGAGGACGTGCACAACTAAGGTAACACCTTAGCCCTTGTAAAAACCGTGATATTGAAAGAATTATATATTGATATCATGTTAATAATACACATATGATAATATTGTGTAAATAATCCAGCATCAATAAATCATTTTATATACAGTTATGGTTACAGACTCCCTCTCCACCTCCACACTCATATTTTGAGTGTAACTCTTTTACCGAAAAAGGGACAAAACGCACAATAAAAAAAGTTAAACATGAATTTAACTTAGCACTATAATTATTATTATTAATTTCTGTAGATATTGGGTTAATATTGTTATTGTGAATTATTTTGGCCACGATAATTGTGTAGTGAAAACCAGATATTGTGACAGAACTATACAGTAATCTTTGATTTCATTCAAAGGGTAATCATTTTTAATATGTGAGAAATATTTCGCTAATATTTTTATATTTAAAATATTACATACTATCAACAAAATTATTTACATTCTTAATTGCATTGTTTTGGAAATCATTACTGTACACAGATGTTTCTGCATTGTCCACATAATGCAAATAAGTAATAATTGTTTCATTCTTTTAAATAATAAAAACATATATTGTTCTTCTTTCTTAATTCCATAAAAAAGAGTATTAAATTCAGTCTGAAATATTTCAGGTTTGTTGATCCCTCCCCTCACCAGCTCCTCCCCGGGGACCGGTGCTCTCCCACCTGCCTCCCACATCCTCCCCACGGGACATCCCTGCAGAACAACGGAGATCTGAAGCAGCCCAGCCAGCTGCCTGATCTGGCAGATCACAATCCAGGTATACTCAGAGGCGTATCATCAGTGTGTTCTTAAGGTTTATCAAATAGATGTCAATACAGTTGTGCAGAGGGGGAGCTTCTTCTGAAAAGGGGGTTTATAGTTCAAGTTTCACATGTGAAGAGCCCATTAGCAAACGTCTGGGTGCTTTGACAACCTGTTCAAACAGATTTTTCACACATACACATTAATGGTGCCGAATATCTTTATGATGTGTAGCAGGTGGCTGGTGATTTTTCTAGTTAAGGAAAAAAATCAGGCAGCTCCACTCTATGTGCCTTTAAATAGATATCACCTCTTTTCCCCGCGGACTTGACAGCCACCGTGATGTTCAGAAACGCACAGTTTAGGTTTAACTGCTGAGATAAAGATGGTTTGAAATGACTGTTTTCATTTATGAGGCCTAGTGTTACTTTTCTATTGGAATATATAACTTATAAATAAAAAAGTAGACTTTAATTGAGTTGTTCTTTACAATGTGGATAAAAGAGAATGAGGATTTCTCATTTTTCCCCCCCCCCGCAGAGCTCTCAGGGCAGATATATTCTCCTCAACGATACGGTGGGATCACAGCACAGACCTGCTCGAGTCACCTGATGCAAGTCGATGCCTTTGGTGACAGCCTCACTCTGGCTGTCAATAATCCCAATGGGGTGGCCACCTCACAAACAGCTCTTTCCTGCATTACAGGTAATGAAAATACAGTCTAAACTAAATTACCTAAAAATGAGCACTTTATTGCCATCGGATTTCACAACTCTCGCTGTGCGCATACATGCATCTGTGTATTTGTGTATGTGTATATCTGCAGGATTTGATGTCCACAGTCAAGCGCAGGATGTGGATCATAATCTAGAACTGCATGGAGGAGATTTCTTCAGCGCAGTGGATCACTGCACAAGCCAGATCTCCTGCGTCTACACGGAGGGATGATATTACTCGGGTTTTGTTCCTTTGCACTATTTTGTGTCCCTGTTCCATTCAATTTGATAGGAAGAACACTTTAGATGGCGCAACAACTTTAGCAAAATGAAAGGATATTTGATTGATTGAATGATTGATTGATTGATTGATAAAACAATCCAAGATGCTGCTCCCTGGGTCTTGAAGGAATCGACTCTTCTCAGCGCAAGTTCTTTTCTCTCTTCGACTAAATCTCTATAAATGTACTATTTGACTCAACACTCTTCTGCCTCCATAATCAATGTATACTAACGACTGAGCCTATACAGGATTTTATAATGTTTACTTTCTCAGTTTCTATGTATAGCAATGTTAATATAGTAAATACTTCAGATAGTTTTCTGGTGCCATTTTTGCACAATATTCAACACTGCAATCAAAGCAAAGTATGCAAAGGGAGGGTTTTTCTTAGAAACATGCCTTTGTAACTATAGTAACAAGACAGCCTCACCATTTCACTGTAATGTTCATAGACATAACCTGTTGTTTGAATATAGTACTGTGCTACGATCGCTCCTGTGCCTATAGATGGAGAGGCAGATTTTTGTCGGTGACCATAACAGTGATTTTGCATGTTTTAGTTTATTGACTGCAAATTCATTACACTTGACTTTGTAGTTGGCCCTTTCAGAAAGCATGGCATGTAGTGCTGTATATTTTTTTAACCTTCTTTATACCGCATTAATTTCAGTTAATTTCCATATGGTATGAAAATGAACTTGTGGAGACTTTAAAAGTGTAAACTATCAGTGATTAGCTGCTTTTATTTTACAGTTACATTATTATTATAGACTTTTTCGATCCAGTTTGCACTTTTGCTGCATAACCATGCAACCAATATGCAACTAGAAGTAAAAAAGCAGACATGATGATCACCATAGATTAGCCTACCCTACACAAAGGGAAATTTTAGATTTGTATAGTGTATAGTGAAATGATCAGGAGGTTAAAAAAACTATTCAAAACACATCACGATCAGCAGCAATGAAAAGTATACGTGATTTGTAGTAAATGGGCCAAAATATGCAAAAACACTGCTGTGGTGTTTTAACTTTTGAACATATTTGGATCAATAAAAAGAAGTAAATCATTTGTACCCTGCCGTTTGATCTGTCATACCCTGTGTCTCAGTGATATAATAAGACGCACCAAACTCAGTTTGTGGTGGCTAATTTAATTTGTTCTCGTTTGAAACTGAAAGGACAAACTATTTTAGTTGAAAAATAATTCTTTAAGCAAAAGAGTGTCATGCTTCAGACGGGTTTCTGTAGTTGCCTAGCAACAACAACAGCTTTTCCAAAAAGCATCTGTTTAGTACTGCTAACCAAAAAAAAGTGCTGCGCAGTGGACACAGGTGGTTGGTTAAGCTCTGCATGCAGTAGGAATATATTTAACTAAGTACATTTTAATTGTTCAGGTAGAAAAGACACATTCATTATAGGAGGGGTTAACTTTCCAGTAACAAAGTATAGGACAGTAATGGGAAAATGCAACATGATGGTCAATAAGTACACAGCATAGGAGAATGGTAGTCACCCTTGGCCAACTCAGCCATCTGATATGGTGAATACCAGAGGCTGCCTATGTGCACATGTGTGGTTATAAATTCACACAAAACACTCTGATGAAGCAGTCACAGGTTAATGATAGGCTACCATTCAGCCAGCATTCATTTTAAGTGAGTCTTACCTCTTTACTATATTCTTCCACACAAGGTGGGAAAATATTAGTCTGGTTTTCATACGGGTCAAATTTTGTGTGATTTGCTCAGCTCTCAAATCTGAGAAATAAGAAATGTTTAGACAAATGAGGGTGTATGAGGATTATGTCAGAATGAAGGCAAATGGATCATGGCCTACTTCTTCTGTAAACACTGGAGGTGGGTATGTATTTGAGTGGTGGGCTAATGTAGTGACTTGCTTCTAAATCTAATAGCCATGGTAGACACGTATACAGACAGGAAATGAAATTAGCACCTGCTATTAACCAAATACAGGGTAAATGTTGGCTGTGGCAGGTAACAATTTCAGGTCACCTGCCACCATGGCCGATAGGTTTTCTTTAAATTAAAACATATTATTTTCAAAAAGCAATTCCTAAATTAAAAATAGTCAGGGATTAAGGTTACATGATCCATATTTCTACTGTCTATTTATTACCACTGACTCAGCGTTTACTAGGGGTGGAAGAAAATGTTTAACCGTGTATTGATTTCTAGTTAATAGTTTACAAACAAAGATTAACTCAGTCAATACTTAATTTTATTTGCAAAGATATGCATCCTCTATGATAAAAGCAAATGCAGATCCTACTAAAATGATTGCATAAAAAAAGTAATAAAAAGAAATGTACTCATGGCAGTGTGTTCTTTATATTATGACAGTTTTCCTAAAATTAGATTTTTTTTAAATGTCAATATATTGCCTTGCTCACAGTATAAATTGAATTGTAACCCCTGTATCATGATACTTATCGCATCGCCAGATTCTTGCCAATACACAGTCCGAGTGTTTACAATGCTAAAACTTCTACAAGATTTCAGAAGTGGCAGACAAAACAATTGTGTGGCTAGTAGAAATGTTCAGTGACCTGCCACAGTGGCACGTGAGGAAACAACTTAATTTTAGACCCTGTGTACAGACATATACAGTACAGGGTTATTTGTTTTTACTCACGTTTGGTGGCTTGATGAACTTGCAGGCTCTTTGGTTGTTTGTGACGTATGTTGACGGGTCAGGTGACTGAAAGCAAAAGAACTAAACTGAAACAAAAACAAACAAAAGAAAGCAAAAACAATTCCCCCACAAAAACAAACTAAACGAATATAACCAAATAAATCAATATATTTCGGTTTCTTATGTTACGTTCACGTTTATATTACGGTTGAGAAACCGTGAGAAACTACTAGTTTGCCGTCTTCCGGTTTCCACACACACACACACACCTGGCTTGGTTTGGTTAATTAGGGTAAGGGCGGAAGAGGTCACGTGTTCCTTCCTGTCTTCCTTTTCCTATTAATTTAAATGCAACCACTAGGTGGTATCGATCTCTTTTTTATCAAACAAACAAAATATCTCTTACAGAGGTAAACCATTGTTTTTATCAGTGGCGTTTAATTTTGAAAAAAAAAAAAAAAATGAATGTCAAGAGAAACATATCTGATTTCTTCATTTCTGGATTATGACAAATGAAAAAGGCAACACCCAAATGTTGCTGAGGCTAAGACAAAGACCAGAATGGCTTTAACACAGCTGCTTTAGGAACATATTTTCACTCTTTGTGGTGATGACAGGCTTATAATGCAAATGTCAAACATATGAAACCATATCTTACCATACCTTGCCCACTCTTTGGCCAAAACTTAGATAAACTTGGCATCCTCAGACTCCCACAATACAAGCATATATATGCTATATCAATGCAGCAGGAAATTAAATCACCTCAACATCGCACAATCATAACAATTAATCACCAGCTCTATAAGCCTAATTGTAATTATGACAGTATAAAGTAATAGTATAATTAATTAGCCTATAGCACATTATGAGGGTCGTGGATCAGGGTTCAGTGTATTATTATTTTTTAATTTGATATAGATGTCTGAAATAAATAAATAAATAATTATAAAACTTAGGGGTATAATTCAAGATTCAAGATTCAAGCCCTTTATTGTCATTATGTAGTACAACGAAATTAGATTGTGACAATCCCATAGTTGCTAATGAAAAGATAATACAATAAAAAAGAGATAGTGCAATATAAATATAAAAAAAATATAAAAGATAATACAATATAAAATATTATATATATATAATATAATATAATATAATATAATAAAACATAATCAGATGAGGGAAAGCTAAATACAGCATTGCAGATTTGTATTGTTTAGAGAATAAGCATACATCTTTGCACCCAAAAGGACCATAACAAAAAATATATCTTATACTGTATATAATGTATATGTTCTTGATATGCCTGTATATGTTCTTAATATGCCTTGTACAAAGTATTTCCTTTTAGAATTGTAATATAACTTATTATTTTTAATGGAGCTCCGCAGCAAAAAGCATTTCACACGATTGTACCTGTATAACCGGCGTGACAATAAACATCTTGAATCTTGAATCTTGAATAACTGAAACAAATGCCTGACTTTATTTCCATAACATGTTATTCATTCTTGATTTTATTCAAAGTCTCGAGATAAATCAGACTATAAAGAGCGTGCACTGTAAACAACTGCTGTTCATTTACAGCAGGATTTCAACAGTATTAACCTGTTATTGCTAAAAACAGTGCTTTACTGTTAATACAAAAGAAAACCTGTTAAATTATGCTCATATAACTGAACTGTAATGCGTTCTTAAAAAACAGCACTTTACTGCTGATCAACTGTCTAAAGTATCATCAGTAACAGTTTCATGCAGTATTTTTTTAATTCTGGGACCTGATCTGCTCATGTGAGGCTTGTACATTGTACATGATTGTAAAACCAGTGAATTAGCTTTACTGTTCTTCACTCACATGTTGTTCTAGTTTGCATTCTGTGCTTGTAGCTATAGACATACATTTTGGTAAAAGTGTCAACAAGTCTATTATAGCCTTTTTCCTAACAAGTGCTTTTAATTGTATTTAGTGTGACTATTCCTATGTCTGTAACCTGCTAAGTCTATTCATCTAGGCAAAAAATAATGTTTATTAAAATGTATGTAAAAACCTAAATAGTGCATTAAAACAAATCAGTGAGATAATGTAAAAGAAAGGTGAAAACAGCTATACAATGTATCTTTAAACAGTAAATTAATTGTAAAATACTGTGAAATTAATTTAAAAAAAAACAGTTCAAACTGTAATTTTCATTAACAGTACAAAGCTGTAAATTTCAGCGACAGTATAATAATGTTAATTTTACAGTAACATAAAGGCAACCCTGCCGCCAGTTCTTTACTGTTATTTTACTGGGAAATTCTTAACAGTGCTGCATTGCAGATTTGTATTGTTTAGAGAATAAGCATACATCTTTGCACCCAAAGGGTATATCTTATACTTTTTATACTGTATACGTTCCTAATGTATATGTACTTAATATGCCTGTATATATTATTAATATGCCTTTGTACAAAGTATTTCCTTTTATAATTGTAATGTAACTTATTATTTTAATGGAGCTTCCCAGCAAAAAGCATTTCACACGATTGTACCTGTGTAACCGTGACAGTAAACATCTTGAATCTTGAATAAGTGTCTGACTTTATTCCCATATAACATGTTATTCATTCTTGATTTATTCAAAGTCTCCAGATAAATCAGACTAAAGGAAGAATTGCTATCCTTGTAAACCTATTCCCATCATAATAATAATCCTATACATATTTGGGTGTGATTTGATTTCTGTTAGTATTAAGTGCGCTTTAATCTCCTCCCACCTTGCCTGGTAAGGTTGCGCGCTCCCGGTTGAGTTTTATAGCAACTGTTGCCCAGTGAGGCAGCAGCCATAGTCACCGTAGTCCTGGCGACTGTAACCCACCAACAACAACCTCTCGCTCCATCATTACCACCTCCTCCACCATCCTCATCTTCATCAACCAGTACCACAGCTCAGGTTTGAATACATCTTTTATTACTATCAATTTAAGTCCTCTCTGTCGCTTCAAGGGTGGAGGATGATTGTGTGAAAGGTATAGATGTTAAATGCTGTGGGGTTTTATGTGTTTTTGTCTCTCTGCTGAATGAAGGCTCGGTGGGTAGTTTGCTAGCGAGGGTGTTTCTTTGTGACGTGGTAGCCTGCTTTGCTAACGTTGCCTGTAGAAACCCACAGCTGTGAGAGAGCTAGCTGTGGCTTGCTTTGTGGCTAAAGCTCACCTAAACAGTCAGATAGTGTGGCAGAAAACGTCTTTTTCCGTGTAACTTATTTGCTTAAACTCACCATGCTTGTGTTTGTGTGGTAGCATACATGTAGGTTCTGGTGCTAGCCTCTGATGCTAGCTGCTGGTCAGCTGGAAGCAGGAGCAGGTGTCTGTTGTTGCTAGGTTGCTAACGCCAGCGTCTTACAATGCCTGTTGGGGTCTCATTTTTTGGGGGGGGGGGGTGGGGGGCTAATGTTAACGGCGATATATATGCAAGTTTTATGTGTCGATCAGACAATCAATAAGGTCGATCAGCAAATGGTGAAAGTGCTGTGAAGCTAGCTCTGCATATATACACACTAAACTGCTATTGACAATAGCTAAGCCATTACTTTCCCTTTTGTCTTAGGGAGCTTCGCTAGCTCTCCATCTGCCCTCTTTGTGGCATCAGATGGGATGTGATAAGCTATCTTGAGAACACAAGGAGAAGTTTTTAAAGGAAAAAAACACCTGCCCCCGATTTAATATTAAAGTACATCAATGTTACTACCAGATTTTCCCCCTGAATCAATTCATTATTCTGCATTGCACATTCTGTAACAGGGCTGGTAAACGCTAAGATCCATCCATCCCCTTCTGCAATACAGGTATTATTATTATTATTATTATTATTATTATTATTATTATTGAGAAAACATTTAGTATTTTTGTTTGTGTGTGTGTTTTCTCTGGGTGCAACAAGAAAGAGAGCAACCCAGCATGACACTGTCCAGAGGGGAAGATTCTTTTAATATTTTTTTGCCAGGTTAATTTTAGGCTCACTTCAAATTGAAAAAGTCACATCTATTTCAATCAGATTCAAGATTCAAGAGCTTTATTTGCACCTATAAGTATTTTTGTTTATGTGTGTGTTTTTCCTCTGGGTGCACAAGAAAGAGAGCAACCCAACATGACACTGTCCAGAGGGGAAGATTCTTTTAATATTTTTTGCCAGGTTAGTTTTAGGCTCACTTAAATTTAATAAGTCACATCTATTACAATCAAATTAAAGATTCAAGATTCATTTTTATTTGCCATTTGCACCTTAAGTACATTGGAATTCTGAGCAGTTTAGACTGAGTCAGCTTTAAGAAAAGAAAAGAAAAAAGGTAGAAAAGGCACAAGGTAATTACAGTACAAAATAAGTAGCACAAATATGCCCCTTTTCATCACAATAGAATTGTAAAACTTGCATTTTAGGATTCCTTAAATCCTGCAGGGTGGTTCATGTAAGTAAGTAAGTAGAGATGTGGGTTTCTTAATGTTGCATCACAATTATTCTTGTGGTCCACTGGGTCTCTCTGTGCAGCTGCGACCTCTGGTTCCCTTTAGGGGGGGGGGGGATCAGGTGTGTCTGTGGAGAGGAGAGGAGAGGTGAGTGGAGGACAGGTGCACCTCTATAGCAGTGATGGGACTCCTCCTGACCATCGAGGCCTATCTGTGTCCACCACACCGTAAATACAATGTACCAGAAGTAGTTTTTTTCCAGTGTATGTTATAGCTATGAATCACAGACAGTACTACTCATGTAGCAAGTTAACACAGCCAGAGCAATTCAAACCAATAAGACCAAAACACCACTGGCACAATTTTATGCATGCATACTGTAGGTAAAATAATTTAAATATATTATTATTATTATCATTGGCACATACAACCCAAAATAGGTCATGCACACACCCACAGAGAGAAAACAGGATGTTGGGAACTGCTAGTTATCAGATCATGTTACCACTTACCTGTAGTCCGCTAGTGCAGAAATAGTACCATGCCACCTGCTGCCTGGATCCTGTTACATTTCCAATCACTTAAAGAGGGGCTGATTAATTCAATTATTCAGTCATCCATTTTCATGGCTTAGCAGAATACAGCATGTTTGGTTTATTTTCCCCTAGCCTGCCCGCAATAGTGTATATTGTTGATGAAAGAGGAGACTTAAAGGTGCTTGTTTTTGTTGTTGTTTCCTAACCCCACATCTGGCAATAACAGGGTAACAGTTAGACCCGCTATGTCATGATGCTTCCAGAATGATGGCACATTTGACATTTCTGTTTTCCCGTGGTCGTGTCATGGAATAAAATCAGATTAAACACTGACTTTCACTTCTCTTTTTTTTGGCACAACAATCCGTATCCCATATTGACATCAGCACAGGCCTGAAGAATAGATGTCACTCCCAGTTTTCTTTATCATCTGACTCCTAAACAAACACTTTGCATACCTCCCCCCCACACTTCAGTTCCCAATTACATCTCCTCCACCTGTTTTCCTGCTGTACTAGCACCTGATCGTGATCCTGTCTTGCCTGGGGTTGCATGTACTGTGTGTGTGTGTGTGTGTGAGAGGGAGAGATTTTTGCGTATACTTTTCAACCTCGTTCACCAGCTCTTGTTTCTTTACTTGCTCCATCAGTCTCCACCTTTATCACACATGATCATCAGAGAGGCAAATATGGCACCGTGTGTATTTTCTGGTACAGCTGCCCGCGACCTGTGAACCTTGCACTCTTTCTTATTTGTCGCTTGTAATGTTAGCGAGGAGGAATCGAGGGGGAGAAAGCGCAGGGCAAAATGTTGCCCTCCTTGGTGGCTTTTGTTCCTCTGTGTCTTTGTAGGGCTTGCACTTGCTCAGTGGAGCACAGCGTTTAAGTGGGCCACAAGGGAGTGCCTGAATGGTGAGGCAGGAGGTGTGTTAGTGTGTGTGCGTGTATATATGTGTGTTTGTGGAGGGGGGTTGGGGTGAGGCAACAAGAGTGTGTTGTGATGCAGGGGCTCTTTTTCCTCGATTAGGTGGGCTCAGTTGGGGCCGTGTACTTTAGCTTTTCAAACTGCACTGCTGAATATAAGTCTACATTCTCCTCTGTTCACGGGTCCTTTTTTTAGCATTGGGATATGGAGAGCTAAAGGTTTTACTGTGCGGTTTCACATATATAACAATTTTGGTAGCCTGCATTTGATCGCTTTCACACTTCAGGGTGAAGGAGTTGTGTTTTTGTGAACTCAAAATCTCATCGAAAATCGCAGAATATGAATATTTGAGCAGCATAGTAGTTTATTTTTTCCACGAGCCAGACTGCAGCCTGTCTAGCAACAGCCTGCCGCTGACATGTCTGACAGTGATAGTATATACTCGTACCCCTCTCCCCAAGGTGTTGAAAATAGCCATGCTGGAAGCAGACGGCTTTGCCTTAATGAATCTTCTGTATGTTTAAAGAAAAAATGCAGATATCTTTTTTTCCCTGCTGCACTTACTGCTCCTCACGCTCTGAGCGCACCAGCAGGGATCGACTCAGCTTTGTAGTCCAACTTTGAGGTTAGTCACCCCGACACGAATGAAGTGATAGCCTTCTCCCCGAGAAAAAAAAGCCAGTATGATGTTGAAGGGAAGGGGCAGGCTGTCTCCGGAGAGGATAGAAGCTGTTAGGAGACCCAGCTTAATTAACCAAGAGAGGCTTGTTGGTGGAAACTGTGATGGGGAGGAGGTGGCCTTGCCCTGGAAGGAACGGGTGATGGGAGCTATTATTAACTCATAAACACAGGTTCACCATCACACTCTTATCCTTATCTTCAAAATAGTTATGGTTTGTAAATACTTACTTACAGCTCTGATGCACAGTAATAGCTCTTTTATGATGCTATCTGGTAAAGACACTTACAAAATGAGATGTTGTTCTTCGTGCCTTTTTCTTGATCCAGGACTTCCGATCTCAAGTAACCTGTAAAAGTGGGAACTGACAGAGCAACAAGGGGCAGCATCTATTTGGAGTTTGTTAAATATTAACTTGTTTTATGGCTGTGAACATGGAGACAAGACCATGTGCCGCTGATGCATGAGGCTCTCGGTACATTAAGTACCACAAGGCAGAAACAGGTGCTCGGGGTGGAATTGCTCTCGAGCAGCTTTAGTAGCATTGATTTGGGGTAAAACTTGAGTGATTTGTGGATTGAAACGTTTTCTATTATCTCATTTAGGGATTTTTTTCATCCTGGTCTAACCAAATGTTGTGGATAATTCTTGGATATATTTTCCTCTTTACAAAGCTTTTGTCATGTAATAATAATAATACTACTAATAAAAGAAACTTTATTTATATAGCACCTTTCAAAAACAAATGTGCTTTACAATAAAAGCATGATAAAAAGACCAAAAACATCAAGAACTTAAAGATCTAAACAAGATAAAATCCTATAAATAGTTACAAAAATAGGCCATCAGTTAAGAAAAAGATAACATAAGATAAAGGTGAGTCTGAGATTTAAAGGACGATACTGAGTTCACCTTCCTGAATATGATAGATTTGTGTTTTTGTTATTAAATGCAAAATATTCTGGACACGTTAAGGTTTATACTTGTTGAGTTATTTGAGGTCACTGATTTTATGACTATTTCACCCCTTGCTGTAAAATAAGAGGGGATAAATGTGTGCTCCTTTGCCTTTTTGTAAATTATAAATCTGTTTTTTTAAACAACAACCAGAAGAATACAACCCCATATTTATAAATCTACTCTGTTTAACTGAGTTATCAATGTTCTGAACTTTGGCTCAGTGATACATTAAGATTATTATGTTGTTGTTACTGACTTGTAAAGTTGCTTTGCCAGTTAGACCGGTGGGTTGAGCCTCGAGTGTTCTTGGTTTTTCAGTGATTGTGATCATTATCTGTCTACACAGTTAACACCGTGCTTCCTCTGATTTATTTAGGCGCCATGCAGACCCCTGAAGCAGGCGCTGACTCCACCTCCACTGTCCCTCTTCAGACCGCCGTGCCTGTCCAGCCTACCGGCTCCACCCAGCAGGTGCCTGTCCAGCAACAGGTACATCCAGCTCTGTCTTGTGTCTGAATGTGCCTGCGTGGGTGCACATGTGTGCGCATGTCTGTATTTGTCAGAGCAATATGTGACTTTTGGCAATTAAATAACTCAACTCCTATAATTTGTGTGTTGCCAGGCCCAGACTGTTCAACAGGTTCAGCATGTTTACCCAGCACAGGTGCAGTATGTGGAGGAGAACAGTGGCGTCTACACCAATGGCAACATGTGAGTCAGTCTGTTACCCGGCTCTGCTCTTAACACCACTCCACAAATATTAGCGCTACGTCTCTGCAGCCTGTTCCTCCTCCTCCTCCTCCTCCTCCTCTTAAGTCTCCTCAAACCATCATTCATGTCACAAGCACATGATGCTGGTGGTCGTTTGTTTGTCCTTTTATGAAGTGGTCTGCGGTCGCGTGTTTTGATTGTGCTCAGTCACCTGAACATGAGCAGAAGTAGGCCTGTGTTTTAAGTGCTGATGATGCTACACCAGGGAGGGTCCCCTGGGTCTAAGGAATAGGCACTCGACTAACAAGCCCAAGCTGTGTTTGTCCTACTGTGACACACACACACACACACACACACACACACACACACACACACACACACACACTGTGTGACCTCAGCTGCTGGTGGAAACACACTAAGTGCTTAGAAATACAAAATCATAGATACACCAAAACAGCTGGATGTATGAGCTGAGTAGCAGGCTTGTGTCAACAGAATATGTGAAAGTTATATTTAAAAGGGACCCAAATCACAGACACATTTAAATGTATCAATTAAATATGTCATGTTACTTCGACAAAAAAACCCAATTAAAAATGATAATACATTTTGGATTGTCCCCCATTATGACAATTGTCTGACATGGGGTGTATGAAAATATTGAAAATATCGCAATATTATGTTTTGTGATACTGTATTGATTCTCAAAAACGCAGGATCGATTGTTTGATTAATAACAGTTTACAGGCAAAGATTGAGTAAGTCGACACTTTATTTCATTTGTAAAGATATGCGTCCTCTCAGTGTTATGCGCCTTCTCAAAGTAGTGCGGTGATATTTGATGTTACAGAGACTGTGATGAAGGCAAATGCAGATCCCACTGTTCAGATTTGCATGAAAAAGTAACTTTTTTAAACTCAGATTTCATGCATATGGTGATGTTCTTTTTACAATGACAGTTTTCCTAAAATTAGGTAAAAAAAAATCGCAATGTATTGAATCGTAACCCCTGTATCATGCTACGTATTGTATTGCCAGATTCTTGCCAATACACAGCCTTATGTCTGACCTCTAACGTCTCTTCTGAACAGAAGAACCTACTCGTACTCAGAGCCACAGCTGTATAGCCAGAACAGTGGAGGGAGCTACTTTGACACGCAGGGCAGCTCATCACAAGTGTCCACTGTGGTGACATCTCATGGCATGACCAACAACGGAGGAGGGGGCGGTGGAGGAATGAGCATGAATCTGGCGGGGGGTCAGGTGATCAGCACCAGTCCCGGAGCTTACATCATGGACAACGCTGGACCCCACCCCGCCACCCAGACGGCACGAGCTTCCCCGGCTACTGTGAGTGCACAGCACCTTGCCTACCTTTTTGCCTTGCCTGCTTTTTATGTGTCTTTTGTGACTTTTTGTAGTAACTTCTACCTCTTCCATGTTTTAGATCCACACAGCTGTTAGTCTCTCTGCTGTTTGTCACACTGTATTGATCCAAAATGTAGGACGCACAGTCTCTTTAGCAGAGTTCCAAACTCAATATTTGTGTCATGTTTTCAAAATACACATAGTACATATATTATGTCACATTATAGAGAAGCAACTTTTCTTGTGCGCCTCCTCCACGACTGGTGTTGTTGATGATCCTTTGCTGATGTATTCGATGCGCTGCGTAGGCTGTGTCTCCGCAGCGATCGAACTACTGCCAGCAATGTTCACATTGGTAACCCTTAATATTAATGTTCAAGTAATGCAGGCAGGGCTTTGTTTTCCATCCCTGATTTCATCGGCCTGTTATTCCCACGCTTTGGTGTAGAAGATAGGAGGGGCTAAAACCTGAGACAGGTGTATTAAGGAGGGGAGGACTCGCCCACTCCTCCTCACGAGAGTCCTGCATTGGACAAAGTGCTGTAATCTGAACGCCCCATTAGGTATTTTCGTATAGTCCACCATAATGACGCTCCCTGGCAGTAATGTAGCAATGATGCTTGGCGACTGACATTACAGTACAAGGATATCAGTCACGGCGGAGAGTTTAGAACATCTAGTGTGCAAGGGCATTTTAACTGCTTCTGCAAAACACCAGCTCATCCTCGTCTAGCCTAAGTGATGTTCTCGACAAGATAAATGGGCAGTATTTACTGCTGAGGGGTGACCGTGGTACACAACCCCAGTTATCTGCTCATTCATTTCACCATTATGACATCAAAAGGTGATCTCTAGAACAGGAGATGTATCAAAATCAGTAATAAAAATGATAATAAATGGACAACCATTCCATGCAACAACAATGGAATCACACTGAAACACAACGCTAATTTGCCAGAAATTACAGTAGTTAGGGCTGCACGATTATGGCCAAAAAGATAATCCCGATTTATTTTGATCAATATTGATATCACAATTATTTTATTATATTATTATTTTAGCGACAACATATTTTATTGCACTTTCACATTAAAATAAACAGAGCACTTTTTTCACTTCTATGCCGTGCTACATTCCTGCTAATGTACAAATTAGGGCTGCAAGATGTTGGAAAAAACTGACATTCCAAT
>CAKAOI010000091.1:0-22260 GCA_916701655.1 Sebastiscus albofasciatus
CACACACTTCCTTCCTGCAGCTGTCATACTCCACAGCCAGCATTGCTCCCAGTAGACCACTTACACACCAAAAAACTGACAATAACCTGATATTTTCATTCTCACTGTGCAATATCATTTTCCACTTCCGCAATTTTGTTAATAGTCTGTTTATTGTCAATACTGTATATACTGCTCCTATTTTTATACTTCCTTCTATTTAAATGGTTCATATTTTGTTTAGCTCTTTTTTTTACTGTGATAGCTGATGCATCTTGTTTTTTTGCACTATCCCCTTTGCTGCTGTACACTGCAAATGTCCCCACTGCGGGACTAATAAAGGAATATCTGATCTTATCTTATTTAAATGTGCAATAAAAAAAATCCTAAAATCAATCAATGGATCCTGATAAATAACTCATTTTGGCCATAATCGGGCAGCCCTCAGCTGAAGGAGAGGGAGAGGATTCATGAGCTCCAGGAGGGAGGGATGGATGGCCTGATGACTGACTACATGCTGCTGCAACCTGGGAGACATCACAACTATGGGAGTGGAAACAAGAAGCTCAACAACAGGACTAGGAGTCGATCTGGTCTGATAAATCACTGTTTAAACCTGTGGAGGGGACTTTGAAAGGTATATATGACTGCAGCTAGCCAGCAGCTAGCACAGCAGCTAACAAGCAGCTAGCACAGCAGCTAACAAGCAGCTAGCAAGCAGCTAACAGCCTCCTGGAGCTCATGAATCCTCTCTCTTCCCTCAGCTGAGGGCTGCACGATTATGGCCAAAATGACTTATTTATCAGGATTAAAAATGTGCATTAGGGATTTTTTTAATGCACATTTAAATAAACAGAGCACTGCTTTTTAATTTCCATGTTGTGCTACACATTCTTGCTTAATGTACAAATCATTGCATCTAAATCAGACTGGTTCTTATTCACAGAGCATCTCCTAGAAGCAAAATAAATTTGTACCAACATTTTTTACCCCAAAATTAAATCAACAGAGCTTCCAAGTTGTGCTACATCCCTGCCAATTAACAAATCTATGCATCAAAATTAGACTTCAAATAAGGTTCTTCTTCATCTGAATACAGTGCATTTATATCCTGCTATTGTCAGCCTTTAACTGTGATATTGATTGCTCTGTCTGTGAGGTGTCTAATGTTGGTTTGTGCAACATTTAAAACAACATGAGCAGACCAAAGAGCTTTACAGACATACAGGCAGAATACAAACAGGTCAACAGAGTAGACAACAAAATCACACACATCCACAGACAGAGACAAAGATATAATCCATTCAGTTATAATGAGTTATAATGAAAAAAGGCCAATTAGTCATCACAATTCAAAACATACATTCAAAAGCCAAAGAAGAGAGGTGGATCTAGAGCTGTGCTTTGAAAGACTCTGTAGAGGAGAGGCAGCTTGTTCCACAGACTAGCTAGCTAGCAGCTAGCAGCTAACAGCTAACGGCTAACAGAAGCTAACATTCTTCCACACACACATTACTACTCTCTGTTCTGACCTCATAGTTGAGTTTCCATGGTGAAATACAGGATAAAGCAGCTCGTCGCGTCTTTCAGTGACAGTATAATGTGGTATCTCCTCCCAGAATGCGGTGTTTTATCCCCAGAAGCCTCCTCTCTCCGGTGAGTCTCTCCGGTGCTTCTCCCTCCGGTTCTGTTGGTTCCGAAATCCCGACCGACAGCTGGAAAATGGGGTAACGCTTTCTGACGTATCGCGAGATCTCATGGTAACCGTCTAATTATATGGATGTAATCTCGCGATAGGTTAGTTGGCTTGCCCTATGAATCTCAGGGACGCTGTGAGGTGAAAGGATTAGTTGCGCTCCTGCAGGCTGATGTTTATTACACATACTGTATATATACATATATACATATATATATATACATATATGTATATATATATCTACATATACATATATGTAGATATATAATATACATATGTATATCTACATATACATATATATGTATAATTATATATAAATATATATATATACATAATATATATATAATGTGTATATATATAAATTCATATATATATAAATATATATATATACATAAAATATATATATATACATAATATATATAATGTGTATATATATAAATGTATATATATATATAAATATATATATATATACATCAAATATATATATATATACACATAATATATATATACATAAAAAATATATATATATATATCAATTCACAGATAGAAAAATGTATCTAGAGTTCGGAAGATGCCCTTGTAATAATTAGACAAACAGAAGGAAAGCTTTGAAATATAAAATCTAGACCGTACTTACAAGGCAGTGCCATAGATGCTAGTTTACACAGAATAGAATACAAATATACAGATCAAAACAAAATTATATTAAGATATATTTAAATAAGACTTTTGTAGACTTTATTTCTGGTGTTTTGCAAAAACTGTATGAATGACACATAATTGCAGATATAAAGCTGACCTGATGATTTCTTAGTGTGGATGAAAGAAATGTTAATAAATAGAAATTCTGGGAGATAGTGGTTAAAATCCCCTCACTTCACAGGGCAGTTTTATTTTAAATTATGTTGTGAAATGTTAGTTTTTTATTGCCGCTAGTTGTTGTACATCTCAAATTTATTCTAATTGTTTAACAGACACCATTATTTTTCTTTTAATTCATTTTTTCCTTTCTTTGCACTTTATTTGTTTGATTTTTTATTATTTTTTTACATATTTACAGATTTTTTTATAATGAAAAATCTGAACATATTTATGTAACTACTGTACTGAACTTTCTAAATAAAGTATAGGAGAAATAAGTAGTTATCTGGCACTTTGAGGGTGTTTTAGATGTAGTAATCATACCATCCGATAGGGGGCGGTGATGTAATGATGTTTAATACTACAACAAAAAATGGAAACAACGAAGAAGAAGAGATCAGCTGACTGAAGCTAGTGTGTTATGAGCTGAGAGGAACTAGAGAGTAGTTTATCTTCTACAGGACAAAATAAATAACTAATATATGAAACGGATTATTGTGAAGCAGGTTTAAGTATTTATCGACTTTGTAACTGCATGAATTAAAGGAATAATCAGAGAATGAAAGGTTTATACTGCAGAGCTGCTGTCTCTGATGCTGAGCCCAAATTCATCATTCAGGAAACGGTGAGTTTCTGTTTGTTTTGTGTGTTTCTGGGTCTGAATGTGCAGGTTGATGCTGTTATCTGGCTGACTGAAGTGTGCACACTATAAACCACATATCACTGCATTACACTATGAATATAAAACTGTACTATATCTATGCATTACACATTAAAGCTTCAGATCAAGAAAAGCAAATGCATGTGTGAAACTGTGGCTCCACCTGCAGACATCACTATGTGCAGCAATACTACCACTATTCTACCACATTAATAGGACAAAATAACCTCATTATTGGCTGTATTTCTAATTTATAGAGTACCGTTTTGGTAGTCATGGTGTATTGCAGTGTTTAGAAGAAGAATGCTGAATGATTGATGTCTGACCATACAGTATTACAGTATATAATGGGTTAAAGCACTGTTTCTCTCTGTGTATCTGTTTCCCTCCAGACTCTTCCAGATGTTTTAGGCAGCCACCTGGTCAGAGTTCAGGTGAAGGCATGTGGACTGAGCTCACTGGACCTCAAGGTACTGAAATAAAAGATGATGCCAACATGGATGAGACTGTTACAAAATAAAAACTTTTTTGTTTCTTATATTGAAGAGTGACTTATTAATCAATCACTTTATATACAGGATGGTGCAATGAGAGTTGTTAAACATCTATTAGATGTGTGCACAGTAAAATTAATATATTACATTTTGCAATTATAAGTACAGTACAAAAAAAGATAAGGAAGCAAGCACAAAATCTAAAGTTTCTTAACTTTCATGCCAGTAAAGATCAGTGAATTAAATTGAAATAAGTGAAATCAATTGGTTACCTACATCACCCACTGTATGACCGTAGTGACGACTCCTCTTCTGTCTCGTCCTCCAGCTGCTCGATGACGTCGGTATCCAGAGAGACTTGATTCCTGTTGGCAGAGAGGTGGCCGGCATCGTCCTGCAAGGTTGTTAACGCACACACACTTCACTGAAATACATGTTATTAGTAGTAGTATTAAGTGCCTTCACAGACATTTTCATCAGTTAAACTTGTTTGTGTTTTTTCCTGCAGTTGGCACCAGCGTGTCTTTCTTCCAGCCGGAGGACGAGGTTGTAGGTAGGACATTTTGATTATCTGATCTAGGAGCTGCTTTCTGACTCTGATAGAGCAGGATGTGATGTTAACTGTGTGGACGCTGTATATTTGTAATATCTGATAACTAATAATTTACAATAACTAGAGTTGGGTGATAATTCATTAGATATGTCAAATTTGACCAAAATCTGTAACATTGTTAGATCTTATTCTAGTAAACAAAGCAAAAAAAACTATTGACTCAATAAAACATTTTACAATGCAATTTTTAATGTTCAATATTGTAATGTATGTGTAATCACAGTATTAATGGTGTCCATATTACCCTTACTACAATACATATATTATACACTGTATGTCCTTCTGTCTCTCATCATCAACCTTTCTCCTGTCTCTCCAGGTATCCTGCCCCTGGACTCTACCTGCTCTGGACTCTGTGATGTCATCGACATAGATGAACACTATTTAGGTAGCAGACTGTACACACACACACAAATTTAAAAATAAATGTATTTGTTTTGTTTATATATGTATATATATATATTTTAGTATTTTATTTATTTATTTATTTATTTATGTATTGTTATATTTTTTCTTTTTCATTTTTTCCTTGAATTTTTTTATTCTTTTTTTAGTTGTCTTACCAAACACAAATTCTCAAAACGCAGTCAACCAACGTGTTATTTTTCTTCTAATAAAAGTCATCACTTTTTCCATTTTCATCTTCCTTGACTGCATAATCCTACTATATTGTTCGTGCAACAAAAAACACAAAAAAAGAATCAGTCCAGGTACCATCCTCTCATCTAAAAGGTCAAACTGTTCTCAGCTGCTCCTCTTTGCCCTAAAACACAGCAGGTATAGTGACTGTTCTCTGTCAGCCTTTCATCTGAAGGTCATCGAAGCATAAAGAAATCTATAAAACTGATCCAGTGTATACAGTATACTGTACATGTGTTTCTGTACTCCAGTCCAGAAGCCAGAGAAGCTCAGCTCGACGTGCGTGGCGGGATCGCTGCGTGACGGCCTCCGTGCGTACACCGCTCTGCACACACACGCTCGCATGGCAGCCGGACACACGCTCCTGGTCCTGGACGGAGCCAGCGTACGTAAAAATAGCAAAGAACTGGAGAACTGTCAGTTACAGCCCATCAGAGGAACATGTTTCCTGTCTACTTTATAAATGATCTAATAAAGACAGAATTAAAAGTGTAATGTTTCCATCTCCTCAGTCTTTTGGCCTCATGTGCATCCAGTTGGCTTGTTACCACGGCGTGAAGGTTTTAACGACGTCACACTCGCCGCAAGAACACACGTTCCTGGAGCAGCTTCGGCCCAGCGTAGGTGAGTACAGGCCAACACTCGTCCTTTACAGTAATGTAAACCCAATCTGCATGGTGTCTGTAAAATGATTTAATTTTCTACAAAATCACAGCAATTCTTTTCTTTTCTGATTATTTCATACTCTTTTGCTCCTCTTTTTTAAATATTTGCTTTTTTTTCCTGTCTTCTTCTTCTTCTGTTCCTCCTTTCCTTCATATGTTCCTCAGGTGTTCAGGATCCTTTAGTAGGTGAGATCTTTTCTTTCTGTCTTTCTAACTGACTTACATGCTTGCTTCCTTGTTGATCTTCTCATTCTTGCACTAAATAGCAGTTGAATCAGCTGTTTTTGACCGGTGATGTCATGCTGCTGTGCGTTTGTGTGTAAAGTGAAGGTGATTCCGGTGTATAAGAACTCGTCAGATCTGCTGCCGGTGGTTCTGGAGGAGACGGGAGGACTGGGAGTGGATATCGTCATCGACTCTGGAGGTAAACACATTCACACTGTTAACAACACTGATGATGAACATGTGAATGTAGATCAACTGCCTTCAATTCATCATCATAACACTAGAACATTTCTCTTGTAGTGCGTCTGCAAGAGGCAAAGTCAGAGGAGGCGAAGCTCCTCCCACACAAACATGACATCATCAGTGTGCTAGGAGTTGGGGGGCACTGGGTCACATCCCACAAAGACCTGCAGGTGAGTCAGAGCTGCATCAGACCACGATTCTGCCTCAGAAATCTCCAGTTAGAAGATAAACAGAAATAGATATTACAGCTTAAATCTATTCCTAATAGATGATAAAATAACTATTTTATAAATAAATAAGTATTACTATTATAATCATTCTGTGTTTTTATATTTTTACAGTTGGACCCTCCAGACTGCAGACTGCTGTACTTAAAATCAGCCTCCATGTCTTTCCTCAACCATGAAGTGTGGACGGCTTCAACAGCTCAACAGGGAAGATACCTGCGTATCCTGTCTGGGTTCACAGTGTCATAGTAACCTAAAACATCTAAATATGCACATTAATATACATAAATAAAACTCCCTCCTTAACAGACTTGTATCAGATATTCTGAAGGACATCGTGGAGAAGATGTCAACTGGAGTTCTCAGGTAACTCATCAAACAACAACCTCTCAGTAGGACTGTTGGGATGAATTTTTGTGTGATATGTGATCCAGTGATTATCGTGCGATCTCACGACATCGTGAGAATCCGGCTACCGTGCATGGTAACGCCATGTGACGCCGCTGGGCCGTAGACTGACATTAGGAAAGAGAAGTCTATAACTCAGCGGAAAGTCTTTTTTTAGGTACTTCCCAGTACGAACACTTGAATAGCCTGTTCATGTGAATGAGACCCAGACTGAGCGGCTGTTTTCAAGATGCATACACTTATAAACTATGATTTAAGTCAAATGTAATCTGTTGGTGTGTCTGGTTTCAATCTGTCTCCCTCTGCAGACCTCAACCCGAGGAGGCGGTCCCTCTCTATGAAGCCACGGTTGCCATGGAGACTGTCCAGCGTCACCAGAAGAAAAAGGCTGTTGTTCAACTCTGACCACAACATACTGTAACCTACGAGTCACAGGAAACACTCTCCTTTCTTCTGCTGTTCAGCTGTTCAATATAACAAGTGAACAATTAGAAACACTGAAACCTGTCACATCATGCATCAGGTGGAACACAGGCAGACATCATGAACCTGCTTCCTGTCTGAGGAAAAACACTCATTAACACCTGTTAAGAGTCTCATTTTCTTTGGTTCTAACCAACGAGCCACTCATCAACTTCTGAATATGTCTGATTTCATGCTATGAGACTAAAACCCACATTAAAGCTGGGCGTTGTTCCTTACTTCATGTTTCTTTGAGAATCCACAACGCTTCATTTGACTCAATAAATACACTTTATCAACAAAAAGATGACTGAGATTCTTGCTTTCGGTGTAAAAACAGCAAAGTTTTATGTTTTTCTTATAAATTATCCAAATTACAATATAAACAAACTGCAGTTTAAGAGGTCGTCATAAAACCTGTTGTCTGAAATTACTTGAATCTCAAACAAAACTCCTGAATGGAAAATGTTCGGGAACTGAAACTTTAAATCAGAAAATAAATAAAACGTGTTGTTTTTCCTCGCCATTCTGTCTGACATGAGTCCAGAAGGTTCCAAGAATAGTACAGTCATTTCAGAGCACTGTATCTTTGACCTTTACTTGGCTCAGTTGATGGTGGTGACGCTCCGTCAGCACAACAGGAATCAAACCTGTGACCCTCTTGGTTAACGGGTCGTCAGGCCATCCTGCTGCCTCCGTCGGCCGTACTGGTCGACAAGCACAAGAACAGGAACATGGAGACTGTCCAGCATCACCGGCGGCCTTTCTCATTTCCCAGTTTGTACATCCTCCATTCCTTTCCTTGCCTCCTCCTCTCCTCACGTCTTAGTCCCGCCCACGGAGAATGAGAGCGGAGGAGGGCGGGGTCAAGGTCACAAAGTCGTCATTTTAAAGCAACGTCAATTACATATGACGTGTAGCACACCTGGATTATCTGTCCATCGCCACGCCTCTTTTATTTGTCACAGGTGCCAGAAAAAACACACCGGTCCTTGCTTATAGCTCCTCTGGCAAGCCTCCTCGCTCCTCGAGATGCATTTTAGGAATCCTTCATGATGGAGCGCTGAGATCGATTTCCGAGTCACAAGCCGGAGGAGACGAGAAATGAGAAGGAGCCCACAGATGTCAGCTCACAGCGTCAACATCAGGTTGCCATGACAACAGTTCGTCCGGTTGTTCATCCGGTGTGCCTCCCAGTGCCACGAGACAGCTTCCCAGGATGCACCTCTCCTCCTGTCGCAGTGACTCGACCACATGTAGCTGCTCCCTGATTGGCTGCTCACACAGCTGGAGGAGCTGGCAGATCTAAACACACATCAGGTCAAAATAAATAAATAAATAAATAAATAAATCAGGTCGTGTGTTGCTGGTCAACAGTTTGATACTTGTTTGAGCATATACACACACACCTTATCCAGAGCAGTGTGTGTGTCCTGTAGTAGTCGCTGACAGAGAGTCTTGGCCGTCTGGAGGCTCCACTCCTCTCTCTCCTCACTCACCGCCTGGCCGAGCAGCACCGCCCTCCAGTGGTGGCTACGAGAAGAAACACACATCTAATAAATCAGTTATATCACACAGACATACTGTCAATACTGACTAACTGACCTATGACATAAAAGTAAATTTTAGAGCAAATGGAGCTTCCCTTTTATACAGATATAACTACTGTATAAATATATGTGTGTGTGTGTGTGTGGTCTTACTACAGTGTTTGTGGCAGCGACATCAGTCTGAGAGCCGTCATCAGCCTCCAGCTGGGACCGTCACCGGACACAGTGAGATTACTGACAGAGAGAAACAGAGAGGGATTTTTTGCGTCATATTTATCGGACTTATTTTAATTTTAATTAATCTCTGTGTGCAATATACAATCAATCAAACTTTATTTATATTCCTATATATACCTTTCAAACAAGTCAAATGCAATTTAAAGTGCTGGACAGACGACCGACAAAAAGTGTTAAAAAAATAGATTTAGAGACCAATACAAACCAAAACAACCAATATTAAAGTTCATTGAATAAGAAAGCAATAAAAGATGGGTAGCTAAGAAAATAAAAGATAAATAAAATACAAGGAAATAAAAATAACAATAAAAATAAATAAATACAAATTATGAAACTACACAAATTGTATTAAAATAATGAAATATTAATAAAATAAAAGAGGTAATAATGATCAGCAATAAAATGTTAAAATGTTAAAATAAACAATATAATGATGATGATAAATAAAATAGTATAAAACCATAAAATTATAAAAATTATAAAACACTACATAAAAGCCAGACTAAATAGATGGGTTTTAGTTTACGTTTCAAAATATCAATATTTCTCTCAGTTCTTCTGGCAGGTTGTTCCAGGGGCTGCAAACAGCATCACCAAATGTTTCTGTTCTGCTTTGTGGGAACAACTGAAGGAGAAGAACCGGAGGATCTGAGGGGCCTTCCTGGTTCATAAACCAAAAGCATTTCTGCTTCTGCAGACTTTGTGATATCAGCAAATATCATATTGTTTTACAAAGAATCAATATAATATCGTATTGTGATGAAACTTGTGATTTACACCCATAATAACACACGGGGAAACTGATGCTACTCTGGACAAGACAGACAACATGTAGCTCCAAAAACGGAGGACTGTTCCTTTAACATCCCTCCTGGTTCCTCTATAACACTATAATAATAATAATCATAATAATAACAGTATCTAGTGGAACTATTACCACAGTTTACAGACAAATTATATAAAACATAAAAGGAACAATGAAAAATTACTTACTGGAGGAAACTATTCTCTCTGAGAAACTTGATCTTCTGATCCAAACTCCTGTCACCTCTTAAAACGTCACAGAGGAGATCTGAAGGAACACAGTGAAACACAAGAGTGCAAACATCTGGTTAACATGAACTTATCATGTAACCTGAACTCAGTATCGAGACGACGACGACAACAAACTGCAATGTCCATAAAAACTACAAAACCAGTAAATCTGGAGCAGCTTCAGAGTGTTTGTAGTTCACCTGTTTCCACATAGACCACACTGTTGGGGTTGCAGGAGGCCACGAATCCGTACTCCAGCATCAGGCGCTGGTTGTCATGGGAATCGTAGTTGATGAAGGCCTGCTGGTAGCGGAGCGTCCCGGAAACGCTCCTGATTTCATAACATCTGGTCACGTCATTGAAACTTGCTTTTACCTGGAAAAAAACCCAACTCATTATTGGCTCTTCATCTTTCCAACCGACCAATCAGATTGTGCTTTTACACATAGCTCAGTGTTTATGTGTTTACCTGCACGTCAGGCCGGTGGTTGAGCAGGTCCAGAAAGGGAGCTAAAGCATAATCATCCTGTCCAGACAGGAAGTTGTTGGACGGGTGGGACATGAAGACGGTGCGCGTGTTGACGCTACACCACGCCCACCTGGAGGAGGAGGAGAAGGAGGAGGAGGAGGAGGAAGAGGAGGAGGATGGTCACAGCTTAATAACCTGA
Organism: Sebastiscus albofasciatus; assembly: GCA_916701655.1. NCBI lineage: Eukaryota > Metazoa > Chordata > Actinopteri > Perciformes > Sebastidae > Sebastiscus > Sebastiscus albofasciatus. The sequence continues at coordinate 10,664 of CAKAOI010000091.1, forward strand.
CAAACTTTAGTCTGGAAACATCTTCATTGCCATAAACCATGTAGTGATTCAGTGATTTAATCATTAAAGAAGTTATAAATATATACTAAAATAAATAAAGTACCACTGAGAAAAGTGTAAGGATGCGTACCTCAGTGCTTCATAAGTCAACACCTCGTCCACGGGCCGACTCAGGATCGGCTGCAGGGATCTGGATCAAGAATAAATCACGATATGGACATTGTTCACATGAAGACTGAAGGGTCACTTGTGTTTTGAAGAATTATATTTATTGGTATGTATGTATTTAAAGCACCGGGGGCCAGTTGCATAAACTTAGGTTAAGACTAGTCTTGGCGTTAGATTGGTCTTAGATCGTCAGGATAGACTAGTCTAACTACAGTAAGCCTGTCTGTTGCATAAATGTTAAGACATTAGCCACCTCTCCCCCCTGGCTTAGCCTTTTGGTGAGAGCCTTGTTGCTATGGCAACAATCTGCTGGAAGGTCAGTTAGCTAATTATTTCAACTGTTTATCCAGAACTTCTTTTTGTTTCTGAACATCTCTAACGGTTTATGCCGTTTACCTTTTCTGTTATTTTCTCCCAGACTTTTTAAATTTTTTCTCTTCTGTGAAGTGTCTTATTTCACCCATAATGCACTGCACGACAGGCTATCTAAGTAAGTCTTACATTAGTCACTCTTTATGCAACAGGTAAATTTAAGTCTCTATAGCACATCTGATTCAAAGTTATATTTGGGTCTGTATTTATGCAGCTGGCTCCAGGTTTATTCTTTGTATAGAGGATTATTATCTAAATGCAAATATTTAATGTGCCAGTAAATGTTGCAATCTGCAAGTAATGTTATGCAATGTGTGAGTAACCTCCGGCCTGCTACGCCCTCCTCACACATGACCTGAATAACTGGCTTCAGTGTCAACTCACCTGAAAAAGTTCTGATTAGAGGAGTGGATCTGTTGAACCGCCTCCCTCTGATCTAAAGCCCGTCTCTGCATGCCGGCTGGCAGAACGGCCACGACGTCGTTGGTGAAATAGGCAGGGCAGGTGTAGGCAGCGGGCAGAACGTCGATGTAGGGGAACCAATCAGAGGTCTCTCCTCGGTGCCGCTCACACACCAGGAAGACACAGAGCGCCAGCAGGGGGGAGAGGCGGGGCTTCCAGCTGGGGAGGCAAGAATAATGACAGTTTGGGTCAATCCTGACACCCATATGACACATTGAAGCTTTAAAGAGGTCGTGGCTACTGCTGTCAGGACGGATTGCATTAGAGTTTTATAGTTTGTTATTTTGTCCACTACTGTATCTGGACATATTCTGACATTTTAAATAGTTTCACTTTGTGTATGAATGTGTGAAAGCTCACCTCTTGACATATTGTCCCAGGTAGCTGTCCAGAACAGTCGAGGTTGTGAGGAGACAGGACTCTGGCAGAGAGATGAGCAGCTGACCCGGCTGAGACAAGAACAGAGACGGACAAAGAGAAAATATATTGATTTTTAACTTCAGACTTTGAAGTCATTACTAGCTTTATAAACTATATACATGTGTCGTTCATTCAACCAGATGCAGACTCACCTTTATGCTCCTGAGAGCTTGCAGTCCTCTGCCTGTGTCTGGATTACAAGAAGCAGCAAACACAATCGTTAAAGTCTGTACTTCAGTCCATCCGTCAGATTATCCACCCTGTTCTCGTTCCCAGGGCGTCAAATACCGACGCTTTGTCACAGACGTCGGTGTTCGATACCGACGCAGGCGCACAAGGCCCCCTTTCACGCCGGTATGAAACACACCGGACTTTCCATTAACTACAATGTAAACCCATCCACTCCGCTCAGGGAAAGTGCTGTGGTGATGTAGTTTAAAGAGCGAAAGAGACACACAGGGCTGGTGGAAGGGGAGGTGGATGGGTGCATCACATTTCACTTTCACTTTACAATCAGCTGTTCATTTGTGTCCCGTGTTCACAACGTCAAGTCACATTTTCACTCTACAAACGTAGTCATTTTAAGCCCAACTATGTTGTTTTTTCCTAAATCTAACTATAGTGGTTTTGTTGCCTAATCCTAAACAAGTGTTTTTGTTTAACTCACAACATTAAATATGTGTTTACTGCAATGAACAGTGATGCCGAGGGGTCTGACAAAGAGTCGGTATGTGATGAGTTGGGATGAGAACGTGTTGGATTATTATACACTGGTTGAGTGACTCTTTTCTACATCACAATAGCTGCTCTCATGGAGCAGAATGTGGACTGATACAATAGAGAACAGTACCAGTGAAGAGGGCCGGCTGCAGCAGCGTCGAGGTGAACCCTCGTTGGTGAAGAAACTTCATCAGCCTCACATACTGCAGCTGGTGACACAGAGACACTGAGGAGACACAGAGAAATAGACTGATGATGGAAGAGACCAGAAGAGGTATCTGTCTGAGCTGAGACAGCTTGCAGTAGTGAGACAGTGTTAGAAAGCAACAGTAAACAGGTTTATACCCGACTGGACGACGCTTTCTTGTTTCTGCCTCCTCTTCCTCGCAGCTCGTCCAGCCCGATGGCCGTGACCCCTCATGATCCCACCTGGACCTGGACCACAAACACACATATTCACATACACTATAAGGAATCTAAAGGTCACGAGACATCCAGTTGGCAAACCAACCAACCACAAAGTATTCACAACTGTGGCTGTGGATCAAACATTAACTCCCTCACTTGCTTATAAGATGGATAACTATTTAACATAATAGCCATCACCAAATCAAAGACTCTCTTGTATCCTACTTTATGCATTTTTCATCTACACTCAGTTGCCAGTTTTTTAGGTACACCTAGTTGAAACTAATGCAATTGAATACAACACCCCTGCAGGTGAACCATGAAAGTTATAACGATTACTCATTTATATCAATGAGGGCAGAGTTAATAATCACTAACTACAGCCCAAAAAATCAACAAAAAATGAACATTATAACCTTCATGAGGGTAGAATATATTTCATGGCTGTTAAATTAAAATGCAACAGAGTGTTTCTTCCTATATTTACATTGCATGCTGTCAGTGCACTTCTACTGACTACTAACTAAAGTTTACACGTGATTGTGGGAGTTAAAACATGCCAAACCACTGTTATGGTGTGGTATCAACAGTTTAGTAGAGTAATAACAAAACTGTCTCCCTCACATATAGTGTTTAGTGTTTAGCAAAACATTCCCATCATGCACCACTCAACAAAGCAACTCTGTGTAGTTATCAACAAAGTTAAACTCTGGGTACATACATGACATAGATACAGAGTTAAACACCAAATACAATACCTAGATATGATTCTCATCTGTGTAAAATCTTCATACTGTACAGCATGGTGGCTCCATGGATCAAATACTACGTGGTCAGCTTGTTCTTCCGGGTCTGCGCAGTGAGGCTGCGCAGTAAACATCCCCATCCCTTTGTATTGTCCCAGTTTGCTGCTCGATGCGTCACTCTCCTCTGTCTGTCTGTCTGCAGCTGCACCACCGCAGGTTCACTACAACACTACTACAGCTACTACAAGTAAGAAACCTCTTTTTCTCCTTCTAGTTATACAGTTAGCAACATGCAAACGTAAATAAATGTATTTAGTATCTGTATTAGTCTGTAATCGGGCTGGTTTACTACCTGAAACATGAACATGCTCATTATCCTGCAGTTATGTAACAAACAATCATCTGCAATCAGGAGAAAAGCGCCTCTCTTAAAGCTACAATGTATAAATGATATGTTTTATATAAGGTTAGTTTCATACCTGCAACACCACACTACTACTAGTACTACTCATACTGTATAAATACCAGTAAAAACAGTTTATATGTAATAGAGGTTTGTATTGAGGCTAAAGGTCATAACAGTTTGTGCTCATGGTGTGACTCTGCACTTTATCCTTTAATCCTTTACAGGATCTTTGATTAAATATTATTTTTTTAAGCTGAAACTTGTGGGTTTATTGTTGTTGTTAGACCCTGTTTTATTTATATTATCATACATTAATCATAATCTTTTTTTTTGCCTTAGTTTGGTGCATAATAATAAACACAGTTAGAGAAAATAACAACTTCTTTTTTATGTATGATTAATTCTGTGTTTTATTTATCACAATGTTTTTATTTATGATCATTTTAACTGTGTAAAAGTGTCTTTGAGTTTCATGAAAAGTGTTATATAAATATTATTATTTTTATTATTATTATTATTACTGCAAAAGTCAAGAAACACAAATATAAGAATAGAAAGAAATTCCAATAAAAACATGAAAAAAATACTATAAAAATATGTATACATTTGTTTTAAATGAAAGAGTTGTACAGTTTCGTGCAGGAATGTGCAAAAATATTGACCAATTACTGTGCAACGTTTCCCATTTTTAATGTCTTTTATCAGAGTTAAAAACACAATTAAAGCTATTTTTACATTATCAGACATTAATCAGAATCAGGTTTATTTATTTTATTATTTTTTTCACCATAAAGAATTTGTCTCGGTGTTTGGTGCATATAACAGTAAACATAATAAGAGAAAATAAAAGTACTGCAAAAGTCAAGAAATGTAAATATAGAATAGGGGGAAAAAACAATAAAAATATGAAAAAAATACTATTAAAAATGTGCAAAATTTCACAGAATAAGACATAACATTTTTAATGTCTTATATGAAATGAAAGAGTTCAGTTTTGTGCAGGAATGTGCAAAGGTTCACAGTATAAGTTCCCACTTAAAATAAAGATAAATAAATAAATAAATAAAACAATAATAATGTTTTTTTATGAAATAATGCTAGTTCCCTAATATATATATATTTCTTAATTCCAGCTATAATAGATTATATACTATTTAAAGAACAATTGTCTCTGTTTCTTTCTGAAATTGTCACCATGACTCAGCAAATTGTATCTCCTCTCAATCTTGTCCTGCATGGCTGGTGCTGTTCAGAGTTTTTTGCATTATTATAAGACACAATAAGGCGCATTTAAGTAAAGAAAAGTGTTTGTTTTTACGATCAAAACTAGTTCACCAACACATTTTTTTTTTCCAAGTATAATAGATTTTAAACAATTTAAAGAACAATTCTCTCTCACTCTGAAATTATCACTATGACTCAGCAGATTTTATCTTTTCTCAATCTCCTCCTAGATGTCTGGCACTGTTAAGAGTATTCACATTATTATAAGACACATTAAGGCACATTACTTTTAATGTCTTATCAGATTAAACATTGTTTGTTTTTATGATTAAAACTAGTTAATCAATCATTCTTTTTTTAATTCCAACTACAATAGATTATAAACAATTTAAAGAGCAATTCTCACAGTTTCTTTCTGAAATTGTCACCATGACTCAGCAAATCTCAATCCTTTTTATCTCCTCCTACATGTCTGATAACATCATTGACTCTTCTCAGGACTGAAGAACACTGTTGTGTTTAATGTTCTGATAAGAGTTTATTTTTCTACCATTAACGATTAACAATCAGGTATTGAATGTATGACTTCATGCTCTGATGTCTCTCTGTGGACAGACATGTCTACCAAGGTCGCCGTGGTAACGGGCAGCAACAAGGGCATCGGGCTGGCCATCGTCCGAGCGCTCTGCAATCAGTACAAAGGAGACGTCTATCTCACCGCCAGAGATGTGTAGGTAGCTCACCTGGTGACACCTGGTGACACCTGGGGACACCTGGTGACACCTGGACGACCAAACTGATCTATTAGAACATATTACAGCATCATAGACTGACTGTCAGGGACAATAATTACATTACATTAAGTATTGTGATGAGTTTTCATTAGTGCAGCCATGTTTCAACCTGCCAGGTATTTGTCTTTGGCAAACATCCATGTGAACAAAAACAGGTTATACAGACAAAACGACAGCTCCACCTGTAATTTCACATGATATGACGATACAGAATAAAATGCCTATCAGCTGGACGTATACAGAGTAAACATGCAATGTTTTTAAAAAGACAATTGCGAAGCTGTTCTAACTTTGGCAGGTTATTTTATTTTATTTATTTATTTATTTATTTTAAATAATATTTTTATTGAATTTTACATATATACATATATACACACACAGACTAACAATATTAATAATTAAATCATACAATGAAATGTTTAGCCAGAATTTCAAAGAAAGAGACATGACATTTCATATATTTCACTTATCTAACAAAGAAAACAAATAAAATAAAAGATAAGACAAAACAAATAAATACATCAAAGAAGAAGAAAAAAAACAAAAAAAAAACAATTCCAACCACAGCACTCAGCAACACACAGCAGTTTCAATTTGACTGTGCCCCTTGACGTCCAAGAAACTCCAACAAAGGTTTCCCTTTGGCAGATTATTCATGTAAAAAACACTAAGCACTGTAAACCCATTAGCTCAACGTTTCTCATGAGAATAAAGAAGTGAAAATGGATTCTTTCTCTTTGCTGCAGCGATCGTGGTGAGAAGGCCGTGGCGTCTCTGGCCTCAGACGGACTGAAGCCGCAGTTTCACCAGCTGGACATCAACGACGTGAACAGCATCACCGCCGCCGCCGCTTACTTTAAAGAGAAGTACGGAGGCGTGGACGTCCTCATCAACAACGCTGGGATCGCATTCAAAAGTACAATTACAAGGATATATTCATATATATTATTATTATACTACACTGGAGCCATGCACACAGTAATATTAAAATATTACTACAATGACTACTACTCAGACATACTGAATAATACTGGTATGGAAGTAGAACCAGCATACTTTACAATTTTACCCATAAGTACAATTATTATTAGTAGGAGTACTACACAATTAATTGCACAATTATGGCTGAAATAAAATAATAATAATTATATTAAATTAAAATAAAATATATTAAATTAAAAAAAGTTTTTTGCTGAAAATTACAATAATTTTTATTTATTACAAATATTCATAAAATGATTCCACCTTAGTGAAGACTATATATATATATATATATACACACACACACACAGACAGGGACCGCCGAAATCAACACAGAATTAAAGTTCCTCGTGGTAACTTTAAATAACAAAATTAAAGTGTTTTAAATTTCAAAATATGTCTACAAAATCAACAAAGTGTCCCTTTAATAATGTCCATTAGTAAAACAAATGCATGCGTTTGGTAAAACACTGCAAAACGAGCACTTAACTTGATGCATTTCAGTCAGCACTCTAAATGCAGCTAATTATATTTTACATATTTAAGTTTGTGAACATAAGAAATGGCAAAAAATGAGTGTATTGCAGACGTTTGGAGCTGCGACTGAACTGAAGGATCTATAAGGTCCTGACTATGACATCATCTCTTTCTCTCTCTCTCTTAAGTGGCCGACACGACTCCATTTGCAGTCCAGGCGGAGGTCACCCTCAAGACCAACTTCTTCGCCACCAGAGACATGTTGACACACTTCCTGCCGCTCATCAAAGCCGGAGGTAAGGACACAGACAGTCTACTTCAGAGTTTGTTCTTCTCAGCATTCAAGTTTCAAGAGTTTGTTTTAGTCTCGATTCAGATAATGTAACCAATGTAGTACATTGTCTCTTTGGCCCTCACTGCATTAGACTTATATACTATATACTTAGACTATAAACTGTGTTACCTTCATCACAATGATCACATGTTTTGCGGGTCCAGACAGATTTATTTTTATTTTATTTGGCCTAAAATGTCTCTTTTGATAGTAAAGGTTGCTGACCCCTGAGCCAGATCCATGAAGAACGTTTTGCTCTTGTAAACTATTTAATCATAAACACAAACATCCTGTATCTGTGTGTGTTTTAGGTCGCGTGGTGAACGTCTCCAGCTTCGTCGGCTACCAATCTCTGATCAAGTGCAGCGCGGCCCTCCAGGAGCGTTTCCGCAGCGAGGACATCACCGAGGAGGAGCTGGTGGGACTGATGGAGAAGTTTGTGGACGAGGCCAAGAAGGGTCAGCACCAGAAGGGCGGCTGGCCCGACACGGCGTACGGGATGTCCAAGACCGGACTGACGGTACGACCCGGCACTCGATCCAGTTTGCAGATCTTAAAATCAGGGACCAAAGATTAGAGAAACTGACTGAAATGCTCCTCTAATGCCATATTTCTGACATTAATTAAACGTGTGTGTGTCTTTAGACGCTGTCCATGATCCACGCTCGCCGTCTGTCCAAGGAGAGACCGGAGGACGGGGTAATTATCACATATTAATCAAACAACAAGAACCATCTCTGAGCTTCTTTTTAACCACTTTGTTCTACACAGTTGCTTGTTATTAAAAGATGTAGAAATAATGTTAAATGCACTTCATATCCTCTCTTCTCACTACATAGTTATTTTTACAACTTTTTACAACTTGTCTCAAACTACCAAACATTTAAGGAGGTTTCCTTTAACCACTAAATCACTAGGAGGATAATTTATGACAACTCTAGTATGTGATAATCGACTTTGACCCACAAAACATTCAGGTTTTACTTATTTTACACATCTGGAACATCTCTCAGCTCTTTTAGATCAGTTTAAGACTTTTCTGTTTGACAAATATTTCATTTTTATTCACTTTGTAACTGTTTAATCTGTTTTATTCTATTTATAATCTTCTGTTTTAATAATTTAAAATCCCATGTATGTGTGTCTTAAGGATTTTATCCACAGAAATATCAGTTTTGTGGTTTTATTTCCAGTGAAAGCCTCACTAATAATATTATTATTATGTTTTTTGCAGATCTTGCTGAACGCCTGCTGTCCCGGCTGGGTGCGCACCGACATGGCCGGTGATAAAGCCCCCAAATCACCAGACGAGGGAGCCATCACTCCGGTCTACCTGGCGCTGCTGCCGCCCGGCTCCACCGACCCTCATGGGAAGTTTGTCTCCGATAAAAATGTTCAGCCGTGGTGAAAAGGGATAAAGAGACCTGCGTCTGTGTGTGTGTGAGTGAGTGTGTAAATGAAAGCGAGTCAGTGGTAAATTACCAAAAACTTGTCAAAGCTTCTGTACAAAATAGATTTATTTAGCAAAAAGAGAAACATGTCCACCATTTGAAAAACGTGACACAATCTGGAAACGTATTAGAACATTTAACGTATTAGAGTTTAGCAGTTAAACTAAACGTTGATGGACATAAAACCAAAGTTATTCCAGAGAGCACTGATATGTACTGTATGTGGGTGTGTGTGTGTGTGTCTGCTGGGTTATATAACAATAATCCTGCATGAATCTGTTTTTGATAAAACTCCATTTCATCTCTTTGCCTTCAGTAAAACATTTTTATATTTTTTACATGGAAAAGGGAAAATTTGCCTTAACTGGATGAAGCTTAAATGTTGAAAATCAAATAAAATCAAATGATAAAAAAGATGCTGTTGCTTATATGTCAAAAATAAATCAACTTCAAAATCAAAAATAGGTAAATTTCCACTTTCCTGTAGTCCTTTTCCTGTCCTACAGGATATGATTGACATGTGTTCTCATTGTGGGTGTTTTGTTTTTGTTTTCCTTCTGGATTTATTCATTTATTAGTTTATTTCTTACTGGATTTCTGTACTGGAGCAGAGCCTCCCTCCATAATATAAAAAATACCTCTTCAAAATCCAATGGAAGCTATTCTGTTTTTCAGAGGTCGTAGCGGACGTGTTTTAAAGCTAGAGGATGGATACTGGAATGATGTGAAACTAAAAATCCTAATGAATCCATCGGTACCAACCATGCCATGCTAGCTTTCCGGGAAGGAGGCCAAATAACACTTCAAAGTTAGGTTACATTTTGGCGAGGAAAAACTGGCACGGCCATTTTCAAAGGCGTCCCTTTGACCTCTTACCTCCAGATGTGTGAATGTAAATGGGTTCTATGGGTACCCACGGATGACACCCTCTCGGATGACACATAATGGAGCTTTTTTTTTTTTTTTAAACAGAAAGTGATGTTGGAGATGACCCTGCACCAGTAAAAGCTCCAAATTGGTGGTGAGGAGATATGAATAGTTTGGATTCACAGTGGCAGGGAGTGATGGGTGAAGCTGAATATTTATGTGGGTCATTACACCTGCCAGTGGCATAACACATATTTATAGCCCAGTGTGTCATTTATTTTATTCGGGAAGATGGTCCTAGGAATTATTTTAACAATCAGAAGTGAGCCTAAAGTTACCAAAGGTTGAGAAGCCCTGGTGTAGCAGACGTCCACGTGACCTTTTATTTGTAGTAGACAAATATGGGTACCAAAATTTGAAAGATCTAGCACACTGAGTTACTGATGCTCAAACATTCCCGGTCGGTCCACTTTAATCTCAGAAATTCAGAGTTTTTTCTGGCTCCGTAATAAGTATTTTTTGGCCCTAATACGTCGTCGTTAAATTCTGATAAAATCTATATAAACTCCCAGAGATATTGGACTATCTATCTATTCTATCTATCTATCTATCTATCTATCTATCTATCTATCTATCTATCTATCTATCTGAAGGGAGTTTGAAGGTCTCTGGGGGGGCATTATTCTGGGAAATGAGACTGACAAACAATCAATAACAAAGACAAAGCAATCTCCTCACTTAGATTCTTCTCTATCCCTCTCCAACCTTTTCTCCTGGATGAAGACTGTTGTGGCCCTCCGAGGGTTAAACTGCAGAGGGATAAAACCTTTAACAACACAGTCAGATGTCTGGTTAAATGTGTGAAAGCAGAAAGTTAGAAGTCAAATGTTCTAATCACATTTTAATATATTATTTCCCTTTGGTAGTTTTATTATTAATCAATGAAGAATGAGTGAAACTTGGCATTAAGGACATATTAATGGAGTTGTAGTGACACCTGGTGGTGAAGGAGGGTATTTCATAAGAAAATAGATTTATTACTGTACTAAACATTTTTATATTGAAAGAGAAAAGCATGTGATGTGTTATATGTGCACCAGTAATCATCAGATGTGTTCAAAGTACAATACATTATATATATATATATAAAGGTTAAATTTGATTTGCAGTTTAATGCATTTACAGTATAATGCACCTACAGTAGTAATCTATTTATAGACACATTTATGGAGAGCTATAACCATTGATATAAAACAGCCAACTATAAATGATTGAAGAGATATTAATAGAACTGGTTTATGACACACATACAGCTTTATTTATGAGCAACATGTGTGTCTGTGTGTGTGGTTTAGTGAGGCTGCACACACACAATAAACCAGGATTCATCTGTGGTCAGCGTGTTTTCTTTTCCTCCTCCGTCTCAGTCATTTGTGATTTATTTCAGGGTTTTATCTGTAAATTTGAAATGTTGGGGAATATTTAAAACTTTCTACTGCATTAATTCTCATAGAGCTCTGTTGTATTTATAATTCACCCTGTAATCTAGGAGTATTTAAAAAAAATAATCACAAAATTTCACATTATATTGATTAATTTAACTGTTAAATTATATATTTATATATGTATATATATATAAAATATATAGAAATAAATATGTATTATTTATTTATTTATATATATAAATAATAATTATATATATTTATATATGTATATATAATATATATATATAAATAAATAAATATTATTTATATATTTTCTTATTTA